>MDKJ01014535.1:0-45622 GCA_005239525.1 Nicotiana knightiana | reverse complement strand
TTAATATTTATAGCAAAATAGTATAGAATTTCGGTGTGGTCAAAAAATAGTTGTTCACAGAGAAGATGAGAGAAAAGGGCTCCAGCAAAGGAAAAATCCTAGAAAAGGATTTAATCAAGCAATGAAGCAAACATTCTTGGCAGCATATGAGGACGGTGGGAGTAATCAAGAGGAAGAAAATGAGGATGAGGCTATAAGTCTCTATGTTATGATTGTTGAACACCAAGATATGGAGACAGAACCTCCAGTACAGCTTGGAATGAACATTGGAAGACCTCCTTTGTTCGATGAACACCACTATGACGAATGGAAGCTGCGTATGTAAATATTTCTTCAGGCTACTGACTTTGACCTATGGGTAATTGTCAGTCACGGACCAATTCTCCCAACTAAAATGGATAGTGAAGGTAACAAGTACAACAAACGAGAAGGGGAATACGATGAAGAGTATCATTAGCTAGTTCACAAAAATGCTAAAGCAAAGGACCTGATGTACAGAAGCTTGTCTCGAAATACTCTCCTCAGAGTATCCTCTTTCATCTCTGCTCATGATATATGAAAGACCTTGGAAACTGACTTTGGAAATAAAAATATCAAAGTGTCCTTGATGGCGATTGGAGAATCCAAAACATAGGAAGAAGTGATAGTGAAGATGGACATGAGTGATTCAGAAATTGAAGATAAAGAAAACCAGGTAAGTATATCTAACTTGAAAGAGAACATTCATGCTATGTCCAAAAAATAACTGATGGCCATAATTGTGACCTTAATATTAAAATGGATCAAATAAGTACTGGAAATGATCAACTAATAAGCAACATTTCTTGTATCAAACTTGATATCAAAGAGCTTGAATCTGATAAAACTAGTTTGGAGAAACAGGTCAAAGACCTTAAGAACCAGGTTCTTGAGCTTACTTCTAATAATGAGAACTCTCCTGATATACATGGAAAAGGAAAAATGAGTAATCTCCAGGATAAGCTTGAAAAGGAATTAAAAATTGCTAAAGGTAATCTTTGTGATGCTGAAAGTAGAAATAAAGTCCTGCAGGAAAACCTAGAAAAGGCTAATTATGAACTCTCTTGACTAAGAAAATGGCATAGATCTTCTGATGCCTTGAATTGGCTGAATGAAAACTGTAGCTCTAAAAAATCTGGAATTGGTTATAGAAAGCCTGTTCCTAAGTTTGACCCAAAGTATGTAGGAATTTCTGATAATAACATGTGCATACATTGTGGAAGAGTAAGAAACTTTAGAGACACTTGCCCTGCCCTAATTCATGCTCAGTTTAGAAGCACCTTTGGTATTGCTAATAATATGAAGAAAAGCGGAGCCAAAGGTTAATACTCCTGTCCATACTAAGTGGATTAAGGTTAACAAGAAAATAACTTCTAATCCTTTCCCCTTCTGGGCAAGAAGAGATCTGATTCATCCTTTTTCCAACAAAAAAGACCCAAGCTTGTCTGGATTCCCAAAATTAACTTGTTTTTGGTGCAGACTAAGGTGAAAGGAAACAATCAAGACTAGTATCTAGAAAGTGGATGCTCAAGACATATGACTGGAGAAAAAAAAAATTCCTCTCACTGACAACCTTCCAAGGAGGGAGCGTGTCATTTGGAAAATGGGAAAAAGGGCCAGATAAGATGTATTGGCAAGGTTGGAAAGTCACTCTCATGATATAGAAGATGTGTATTATGTGGTAGGTCTTAAACACAAGCTATTTAGCATCTCTCAAATGTGCGACAAAGGAAATGAGGTAAAATTCAATTCTAAAATTTGCACTGTCGCTAAGCTTGATACTAACGAAATTGTGTTTAAAGTGTAAGAGACATAACAATGTCTACAAGATATCGATTATGTCACTTCCATAGACTGAGCACACGTGTTTGATTGTAGTGGAAGATTATCCACTGCTATGGCATAGAAGACCAGGACATGCGAGTCTCTCTCAACTCAACAAGTTGGCAGCAAAGGATTTGGTCGTTGGGATACCTAAAGTTGAGTTCACCTCTGACAAGATGTGTGATGCTTGTGTTAGAAGGAAACATGTAAGGTCATACTTTAAATCTAAAAAGTTTGTAAGTACTTCTAAACCTCTAGAACCCCTTCACACGGACCTATGTGGACCAATGAGAACAAGGAGAAGGAGGTAAGAGGTATGTGTTTGTGATTGTCGATGACTTCTCCAGGTATACATGGACTTTATTTTTGGGATCCAAAGATGAAACCTTTGATGTTTTCTATTTATTTGTCAGAATGATTCAACAAAATCTAGGGCGAAATGTATTAAGTATACGAACTGACCATGGAACTGAATTTGAAAATTCAAAAGTTCCTTGAGTTTTGTGGCTCACATGGTATTGACCATAATTTCTCTGCACCTAGAACTCCTCAATAAAATGAGGTTGTAGAAAGAAAGAATATATCCTTAGAAGACATGGGGAGGAACATGTTGATTGCTAGTGGACTGCCTAAGAGTTTCTAGGCTGAGGCAATCAATACTGCTTGCTACCTGCTAAATAGATGCATGGTCAGACCCATTATCGAGAAAACTCCCTATGAGTTACTTTGAGGAAGAAAACCCAACATCACTCACCCGAGAGCCTTTGGTGCAAAATGTTTTGTGATGATAGAAGTGATGAGGGAATTTTTTGGGTTACTCTCCACATAGTAAGTCCTATAAGGTTTTTAATAAATTAACTATGTGTATGAAAGAAAATATTCATGTTATTTTTGATGAATCTAACAATTTGGCTGAGAAAGGTCTGCAGGATGAAGATTATGACATATGATTCACTGGTGATGGAGATACAAAGGAATCTGAACCTCAGTACGAAGATGGATCTGAACACCACAAGGAAATTGATAGTGATCATGAAGAAGAAAGAACTACTCTAACTGGTGACCAGACTAATAAAGCCACACCTACTGAACCTGCTTCTTTGGGTCACTCCTCGGGTGAATCTTCTCTGGTTATACAGATCAGACCATGGAAGCATCAAAGTTCACACCCTCTTGAGAATACAATCTCTGATCCAAATGCAGCGGTGCAAACCAGATCTTCTCTAAGAAATCTATGTGCACTCACAACATTTCTCTCACAGGTTGAACCTAAGACCATCAAAGAAGCTCTAAAGGATCCAGACTGGATCATAGCCATGCAAGAGGAGCTAAATCAATTTGAGAGAAGCAAGGTCTGGCACTTGGTATAGAAACCCAAGAACAGAACTATCATAGGTACCAGATGGGTCTTCAGAAACAGTTGGATGAACAAGAAAATATCACAAGGAACAAGGCCAGACTGGTGGTTCAGGGATAAAATCAAGAGGAAGGCATTGACTATGATGAGACGTTTGCACCTATAGCTTGAATGAAGGCTATAAGAATGCTGATAGACTTTGCTGCCAACATGGAGTTCACTTTATACCAGATGGATATAAAGAATGCCCTTTTGAATGGTTACCTGAAGGGGGAAGTGTTTGTCAAAAAACCTACTGGATTTGAAAGTAAAGAATTTCCTGACTATGTGTTCAAACTAGATAAAGCTCTTTATGGACTAAAACAGGATCCAAGAGCTTGGTATGAAAGGCTCTCAAAATTCCTCTTTGCCAAAAACTTTGTGAGAAGAAAGGTGGACAACACTCTATTTCTAAGGAGCAGAGGGAAGAATATTTTGATTGTACAAGAAAGTGTATGTGGATGACATTATCTTTGGGGCTACCAGTGAAGCAATGCGCAAGGAATTTGCTGAGATGATGGGAAATGAGTTTGAAATGAGCACGATGGGTGAATTGAACTTCTTTGTAGGGCTGCAAACCAAGAAAACACCTACTGGAACCATGATACATTAGCAGAAATATATCAAAGAACTACTGAAGAAGTTCAACATGGATTCCTCAAAGTCCATTGACACACCCATTGCAACTACAACAAATTTGGACCTTGATGAAGAAGGGAAAGGTGTGGAAAAAAAAATTATATAGAGGAATAATTAGGTCAATGTTGTACCTCATAGCAAGCAGGCCTGATATAGTATTCAGTGTGGGATTATGTGCAAGATTTCAGGAAAATCCCAAGGAATCTCACCTGAAGGCTGTTAAAATGATACTAAGATATCTCAAGGGGACCCCTGACCTCTGTCTATGGTATCCCAGAGGGTATAGCTTTGATCTAGTTGGTTATGCTTATGCTGACTATGCAGGTTTTCATGTTGACAGGAAAATCACTTCACGAACAGCTCATTTTCTAGGTTCTTGTCTGGTGTCTTGGGGAACCAAGAAGCAAAACTCAGTGGCCTTATCTACAGCTGAGGCTGAATATGTGGCAACAGTATCCTGTTGGGCTCAGTTGCTATGGATAAGAAAATAGCTAAGGGACTATGGTATATTTTTTGATTGTGTTTCCATTTGATGTGATAACTCCAGTTCCATAAACATTGCTAAAAATCCTTGTCAGCATATGAGAACTGTTGCTCCCAAACGCACACGCAAGTATACGTGGTCGGCAAGTAATAAAATTATAAGTCAAGTGTCGAACCCACAGAGACTTGTATCAAATACTTACTAAATTTACTAAAATTGTTATTCAGTCAAGCCAAAATCAAGTCCAAGAATATGATTATACTAAACTATAATTCTAAGTAATAACTAAATTATCAAGTAACAAATTGATTTTTGTGTATTCAGTAGAGACAAATATTCCAGGGTTGTGATCGATTCACTATTCATATTGTGTTCTAATTAACTCTCCCTTTCATACAATTCGCTCATGGTTGCTAATTAATCGATAATTACTCTCATAGCCTTCTTCCGAAGTACTACTCGCCTATTCAAAATAGATTAACGCCTATATTCCTATGAAATCAATCTATTAAGAATGCATTAAGATTATGATATCTAATTAAGCACGGTGACTAGGTATATTCCTATCCTAACCACAAATCCGCCCCCTAAGAGTTAAAATCGCGCTCTCTTCAATTCTTCTCTAATCTATACACGATTTTCCCAAGCATAGCATAGATACTAAATAGAACTTAACTGATGGCCAAACAATTAAGCAACTAATCACAGAATTGAAGAAACAACCATATATTAATGAATTATAATCAAGGTTAAGCTAACGTTAAACAACAACATTCATGGCTAAATCACAACCCCATAACAATGGGTTTTTAGCTACTCATGATAATAGCAAACAAATTCATAAGTGTTCAATAACTGAAAATACTAGAAAAAGATGAAGAAAACTGAGATCTCCTCTCTTCCTCCTGTTTCTCGTGTCTATTCTCCCTCAAAAGTGGCGTCACCCCCTTCACAAATAAGTTTAGTCTTGCTTTTATACGTGATGGTAGGTCTAGGGCCGAAATAACCATGTCCCGGGAGAAATTGAAGAAAATTCATGCCCCTGGCACCCTGGTTAGCGCCAGGCACCCTCCATGGCAATGGAAATTTAGAGTATACTGTTTCTGGCACCACAGGCAGCTCAGGGCACTGCCTATGGCGCTACACTGCCAAACTTTCCTGTTTTCGTCCGTTTTGGCTCTAATTTTGCACATTTCGCCTCCGAGTTCTCCCGGATCATTCCTACACATAAAAAGACCTCAAAATAATATAAATCAACACATTTCACATCATAAATCCATGAAACAAAAGTAAAATATGAGTCGATATACACACAAATATATATACTTTAAGCAGAACATCAACACCCCACACTTAGACTCTTGCTCATCCTCGAGAAATGGGAATATCAAATAACTCCCAACTATGTACAAGTCTAAACTCTAGAGGAGCACTTTAAATTTTAACCACACAATTTACCCTTGACTATGATCGATACCAGAAATCAAGCATGAACATACAAAAAATCACATTCTTCCCTTTGTTAAACATGCCCAAGTATAACAATTCAACTCAACCACTCCATAACCTATTTGCAACCACCAGACCTCAAGAGTCAACTTGTAACTAGTAAGCACTCTCAACTCATGCACTTACCCAACAAGAAAGTTTACAACATTACCAATCATTCATGAGATCATGTGCCCTCACCAACACATGAGAGAGTGAATATAGACTAGTCCACACATTCAAATATGCTTTTGAATATACTTTAAGGATATCACACAATTGAACAAACTTCGCTCACCCTCACAAAGAATTCATATGAATCCCGTGGTCGTACCACAAGCTTGCCCGTAGTGTAAATCTCTACTAATTTAAGCTAGTCAAATCTAGGATAAATTAGGACCTTAAGGTTGTAATGTAGGCTAAGGGATGTGTATGATACATTTAGAAATAGTGACTAACCCTCCTAAGCACTTTAATACACTACACTCACAATTCAAACACATATTCTTCTCAACCATTTTACTTGCCACAAACCATATACAACATAGCGTTTTTTTTCTTTTCAATCAAGCACTTCCATACTCCCACTAGCACAATTTGATAAGAATCGGAGGTGTGTGTTTTTTTTCTACACACTTTAACTATCATTTTTCTTTTCTTTTTCTCTTTTTTTTTTCTACACACATTCCATGCATTAAAGTTCATCGGCTAGTCACTTTTGATTTCAACTTTAGTGCACCAATGTGCCTTTCCATGGTTCCACTAAAAAACTACTTCCCAATATCTCACCTTACTTCTTTTAGCGACTAAGTACTTTAGGAGGTAAAGGTTCAACAATCTCAAATTAAGAACAAAATAAGATATGGCTTGTAATGTGGGTGCCAAAGAAAAGATTGATAGGCTCAAAGGGGTTAGCAACGGAAAATTTTATTTTTATGTGACAAGCACATCCATAATCAAGCAAGAAAATGACTACGTCATCTCCTAGATTAGCATCACTTACAATTTCGCTTCGATTAACACACGGGGCTAGTTCTAGACCACACAGGACAACATAGAAAATCATTAATCCTCTCACACACATTGCACATGACTCAATCACGATGGTTTTGTTCACTCTCAAGTCAAGCAAGCACACATAATTGAGAAAATTAAGCAATGTTGCACTATGTGGCATACAAGTCAAACAACTGAGCTAAAGTTTCAGAAAATAGGCTATTTACTTTACTTAGGCTTCACAATTCAGACCAAATACACGGGAAAAAAGAATGTATGTCATAGACTAATGTGCCAACACCAAACACGTCAATGAGTATTTCAAAGCCACTCAGTTTCTTCCTAACTAATCCTAAAAAAAATTAAAGTACCTGGTTCGAGCTACACCCTTGGAAAAGAACCGGCGCCCAAAGAAAAACCAAGGGATACTACCGAGCTATCCTAAAAACAAACAAAAAAAAAATATTTTTGGTATTTTTAATCGGACTTTATCCCTCAAGAAAATTGTCCAGCAGATCCATTGTCGGTAAAAGTCCGAGCTTTTTCTAAATTTTTTTTCTCTCTTTCTTTTTTCAATTTTTTCATTTTAAAGCAAATCAACTGAAATAGACTATGTAAAACAAACTAAGACTAATTAGAAAAACAATTTTTATACAAGATATACACTACATCACAAGTAGTATTCCTCCCACCCCACGCTCATAGCATGCATAGTCCCCGATGCATATAAAAATCAAAAACAAAGTAGGGTGAAAAGAAAACTCCCTATTAGTCGGAGGCCTCCTCCTCCTCATGCCCTCCATCAGCAGCTCTGGGCTCATCATCATTAGGTCTCAGAGGCACCAAATCCATGGGCCCCGTAACCTCATCACCCCCGTCATCCTCTGTATCTGAGCCTCTAATTGTGTTGACGTCCTCTAACGAGTGAACGGGGCTGCCAAGTGAAATTCCCAATATCTCCTTGGACGAACTGGACAATTCATTGTGTAACTGCATACGCTCCTCCTCTGAGATAACAAACCTTCTCATTAATAAGTTCAATGACTTATAGATGTACCTGCTGAAGTTCTCGTCTCTTTCGTTTCTTTCCGCTTGCGTAAGCTTAGATGATGTCTCCAACAATGATGTGATGTCCATGAGCCCTGTAGGAGCCTCCACCAACTCATCATATCCCGGGTACTCCGGCACTCCTCGGGATAGCAGATAATGGGTTAGCAAGTTACCAAAGAAGAACCTTTTAATTTGCCGCCCAATTCGTGTGCGGGCCATCTCCCCAAGCATAATCTCACCCACATTAATGGGTCTTCCCGTCATCAGGAAGAATATGAGACACACTCTAGCTCGAGTGCATTCGCTACTGTGCTCTACGGGCATGAGTCTGACCTGCACAAAATTCTACCACACTTTGAAAGTCTTGGTAAAATCCGAGCGAACCATGTGAAGATGAATATTTCCTTGTTTTCGGGTCCACTTTGCATTAGAATCCTTACCACAAAGAGTGTGGCGTATCAACGTGTACTTTGGACTCATAACCAATTTTTGGAGGCTTCTTGGGTCAACATTCTCAACCCCCAAATATGCACATAATGCCCCTATCCATTAGCATGTCTATTCAACGTACACGTGAGGTGCCATGCCCTGCATGCCAGTTTGCGTAAAGTTCCCGAACCATGCTCAAATTTACTTGTCTGGGGAATTCTAAGATCTTGTTAATATGTAGTGCGTGGAGCTGGCCAAGTACCTTCGGAAAGTTTCTCTCTAAGGCTTTGGTATTTATCCCCATGTCGGAGATGTACCAACCATATGGAACGAAGTTCCTGTGCCAAGCAAATGACGCATCATTGATTAAATTCAAACGAGGCCTCGGTCTTAACGGTGCCTGCTGAGATCCCTTGGCAAGTTGTTTGCCCTTAGCTTGCCGCGAAGATCCTTCTCCTTGCTTTCTCTTTTTGGGTGCAGGAGAGGTGGAGGAGGACTTGCCAATGACCTTGCCCTTGTTAGAACCATCTCGAGCCATAATATCCTTCAACACAATTAAGCATGAACATGAGAACCCATCAAGAATAATACCTAAGGTTGTCGCGCAAGTCAAACAATAACCCCGCACTTAAAACCGAAGGTGCAATGTAAAATACTTCATGATTTTCATCTAAAAAGTACTAGTGTTGCATTCTAAAGCTATGGGTACTCAAGACTTCCCCATGATACACATAAAAGTAATTGATCATGGCTGCGTGAATTCACCTTAATGGAAGCAAGAGACATATGTGATTTCCTTTCTAGAACTACTACAACTACACTAATTTAGCTAAATCTACAACAATTATACACATACATTACATAAGATACATATACATAATGTAGGAACATGTTTTGCATCAAATTCAAACTCCCTATCATGTAAAAGCATCCCTACACACTCCACATTTTTCCCAAATTCATATACAAATATACTCGGTTACTCAGACTTCACCGGTGTACCAAAATCTCCATTCAAACATTTTAACACACACATTGTGGGCATAAAGTGTGTTCATTCTACTTCAACAATGGTGGACCATGGTGGCCCTCCAAAATTTTAATGAAGTAGAGGGACTTCTAGTTTACTACTCCGTATACACAATAACCACACAAATTCGACCAATTCAAGCCACCTACCATAAAAATTTCTTAAGAACTAGGAAAAAATTTGGGGATCAGGACACTTGGGGGATGGGATGTATAATGTTTCTACCAATTAAACATACAAAGATGAAGAAGAAGAAGAAGAGAAAGAAGAACATACCTGTAGAGTTTAGAAGGAGAGCAAGAGAAAAACTTTGAGAAAATTTTGAGGAGGGAGAATAAAAATTCGACAGAACAGTGGGGAAGGGGGGGCCAGTGTATTTGTTTTTGTTTCTGAGTTGGGTTAGGTGGTTTTGGGTTTAATTTGGGTTGGGGATGGGTGTGGGTATTAGGATGGGTTATAATGTTAGTGTAAATGGGTATTTGGGTTAGGATATATGGGTATGGGCTATTAAATTAAAAAAAACGAAAATAGAAAAATAAAAAAAAAATTTACCTGGAGCATACTGTTTTCAGCGCCCAAGGCAGGCTCTAGGCACTGGTTCGCCGAATTTTTTTTTATGAATAAAATATCCCGATCCGCCGAGACTTTTATATATCAATTTACACGTCCTACACCATTCTGCCTATAATTCTATCCTACATAGAAAATGCAACTCTATTCTACTATGACTAAAAAAAATTAAGAAGTTAAACTATGAAAGCAATAAAATTGGGTTGTCTCCCAACAAGCACCTGATTTAACGTCGCGGCACGATGCTGAGTCTCGCTTACTCATCAGCGAGTACAGACTTGGTCTTCTCACGATTAATTGTTCCTCCCCAATAATTCTTGACCATGTGTCCATTCACTAAAAATTTTCTTTCCCCGTGTAAAGCTCGCAGCTCAATTGCACCATAGGGAGTGACTCTCACCACTTCGAATGGGACTGACCATCTCGATTTTAGCTTCCCAGGAAATATCATTAGTCTAGAATTGAATAATAATACATGTTGGCCTGGCTCAAAGTGATATGGCTTGATGTGCTTGTCATGCCATCTTTTTGTCTTTTCTTTGTAAAGCTTAGGATTTTCATAAGAGTGCAGCCTAAACTCATCTAACTCATTCAGCTGTAAAAGTCTTATCTCGCTTGTGGCTTCAAGGTTCATGTTCATCTTCTTAATGGCCCAATATGCTTTGTGTTCAAGTTCAACGGGAAAGTGACATGCCTTCCCATAGACTAACTTGTATGGTGACGCCCCAATTGGCATTTTGTATGAGGTTCTGTATGCCCATAAGGGATCATCTAACTTTGCGTCCCAATCCTTCCGATTCACACTCACCGTCTTCTCTAATATTTGCTGTATTTATCTGTTCGACACCTCAACTTGTCCACTCGTTTGAGGATGATATGCTGTCGCAACTCTATGGAGAACTCCATATTTATCTAGAAGGTTATTCAACAACCGATTGCAAAAGTGTGTTCCTTCATCACTAATCAAGGCACATGGAGTCCCAAACCTCGAAAATATGTTCTTTTTCACAAAAGTAGCTTCAACCATGGCATCATTTGTTGGCGATGCAATCGCCTCTACCCATTCTGACACGTAGTCAACTGCTAGCAAAATGTATTTATTTCCTCTGGACGGTGGGAATGGTCCCATAAAATCTATCCTCCACACATCGAAAATCTCAATCTCCAGGATATTATTCAAAGGCATCTCGTTCCTCCTTGTGATCGTTCCTGTTCTTTGACACTTGTCACACTTCTTAACAAATGCATGTGCATCCTTGAATAGAGTTGGCCAAAAGAAACCAGATTGTAATACTTTCACAGCTGTTCTATCGCCTCCATGATGGCCCCCATAAGCTAATGCATGACAGTCATACATCACTAATTCTACCTCTTTATCTGGAATGCATCTCCTCATCAATTGATCAACACATTATTTGTAAAAATATGGCTCATCCCAATAGTAGAACATCACATCATGTAAGAACCTCTTTCTTGCTTCAGATCCAATTTCCGGAGGAAGTAACCCACTCACAAGATAATTCACATAATCTGCATACCATGGAGGAGGGTTTTGGGTGATAGCAAAAAGTTGCTCATCAGGAAATACTTCTTTAATTTTTCCACCCTCCTCCACGTGGTCATGATTTTACAGCCTTGATAGATGGTCAGCTACTTGGTTCTCGATGCCCTTTCAGTCTCTTATCTCCACATCAAATTCCTGCAACAACAAAACTCAGTGCATCGATCTAGCTTTAGATTCTTTCTTTGTAAATAGATACCTGATTGCTACATGGTCGGTATGGACTATGACTTTTGTTCCCACCAAGTATGCCCGAAATTTCTCAAAGGCCCACACAACGGCTAACAACTCCTTTTCAGTGGTGGTGTAATTCAGTTGTGCATCATCAAGAGTCTTACTTGCATAGTAAATGGAATAAAGCACATTGTCTTTCCTCTGGCCTAGCACTGGCCCAATAGCATGGTCACTTGCATCACACATAAGTTCAAACGGTAGGGACCAATCTGGTGCAACAATAATGGGAGCAACTTCCAATTTCTTTTTGAGTTTTTCAAATGCCTTCAGGCAGGCTTCATCGAAATTGAACTTTACATCTTTTTCAAGCAACCTTCACAAAGGAGTAGAAATTTTAGAAAAAACCTTTAATAAAGCGTCAATAGAATCCCGCGAGTCCCAAGAAACTCCAAACACCCTTTCACAAAAATAGGTGGAGCTAATTTTTCAACCGCCTCCACTTTTGCCTTACCAACTTCAATGCCACTCCTAGACACTCTATGACCCAAAACGATGCCTTCCTGCACCATAAAGTGACACTTCTCCTAATTCAAAACCATATTTTTTTCTTCACAACGGGCTAACAACATGCTCAAAATTTTCAAAGAATCATCATAAGATGACTCAAAGACTGAAAAATCATCCATAAACACTTCCACAAGTTTTTCTACCATATCGGTGAAAATATCCATCATACATCTCTGAAAAGTGGCTGGTGCATTACAAAGACCAAACGGCATTCGCTTGAAAGTGAAAGTACCATAGGGACAAGTAAACGTGGTCTTCTCCTGATCCTCTGGGCATATGATAATCTGATTGTATCCCGAGTAACCATCAAGAGTGTAATAATATTCATGTGCCGCTAGTCTGTCCAACATTTGGTCAATGAATAGAAGTGGGAAATGGTCCTTGCAGGTTGCCTTGTTGAGCCTTCGATAATCAATGCAAACTCTCCACCCCGTCATAGTGCGAGTAGGAATTAGCTTATTTTTCTCATTCTCAATCACAGTCATCCCCCCCTTTTTGGGCACACATTGAACTTGCTTACCCAATTGCTGTCAGAAATAGGAAAAATGATACCTGCATCAAGCAATTTTATTACTTCCTTCTTCAAGACTTCTTTCATAATGGGATTTAACCTCCTTTGCTGCTCAACACTAGGACGGTGTCTATCTTCCAAGAATATTTTATGCATGCAAAATGATGGACTGATTCCTTTGATATCCGCAATTGTCTACCCAATAGCCTTTTTATGCTCGCGAAGTACTCTGAGCAATTTCTCTTCTTGTGTGTTAGTGAGGCTGGATGAGATAATCACGGGCAATATCTCAGAGTTCTCGAAATAAGAATAGTGCAGATACGCTGGAAGGGACTTTAGGTCTAGCCTTGGAGCTTCTTCAATAGATGGCTAAGGAGGGGTCAGAGTGATAGGCTTGTCCAGCTCCTCAAATTTTCCTAACCCATGGACATAACTGCAGGACATATAAAGTACTTGCCCAATTTCTCCCCTCGTTTCATCTTCACTGTCTTCTTCATCCCCAACCAAAGCTCGTTCAAGAGGCTCAATAGGGCTCATATAAGGCACCAATTATGTAGCATCACTTTCCACCACAGAAATCGTGGATAGCTCTTCATAATGGGCTGTTAATCTGAGTGCTTTATATACATTGAATACCTCCACTAGATCACCTACTCTCATCGTCATCTTTCCTTCGCAAACATCAATAATAGCTCGGCCCATGGCTAATAATGGACGCCCCAAAATAAATGGGACTTCTTGATCAGGCTTGTACTCCAAGATAATGAAATCATCAGGGAATATGAAAGAGCCCACTTTAACTAGCACATCTTCAATCACTCCTTTAGAATGAGCAAGGGAGCGATCAACCAATTGTAAGATTACCGTTGTTGGGCGTGGCTCACCCAACCCCAACTATATGAACACAGATAGCAGATCAAATTAATGCTCACTCCAAGATCACACAAAGCTCTCCCTACTGCATGCTTACCAATCGAGATTTGGATAGTGAAACTACCCGGATCCTTTAATTTCTGAGGTAGATTACTTTGAATTCTTGAGCTACATTCCTGAGTGAGTGCCACAGTCTCAAATTCAGTCAGCCTCCTTTTATTGGCCACTATGTCCTTGATGTACTTAGCATATTTGGGAACTTCTTGAAAGATGTCTACCAATGGAATTTTAATTTGCACTTGCTTCAAAATATCAAGGAACTTTTAGTATACGACATTGTCCTTCACTTTCTGCAACCTTTGAGAGAACGGAGGGGGTGGCCTTGCAACCAATGGTGGGGGTTGCTCAGCCACCGCCTCTTTAGCTGGCTTCTCTGATTCCTTTTATTTGTATAATGTTCGTTCTATATTGGCCGGCCTCTCATTTAAAGTATTTCTGCTTTTCGACTGGACTTCTTCTAATTGTCTCCCATTCCTCAAGGACACGACATTAATGGATACCTTAGGATTAGCTTCAGCGTCACTTGGAAGAGCTCCAACTGGTCTAGTGTTTTGGGCACTGGCAAGTTGTCCCACTTGGCGCTCCAAATTTCTCAGTGCTGCGGCTTGGGCTTGCTGATCAACCATTAATTCTGAGTGAAGCCTTGTTGTTCAGCCGTCAATTTTTTCATCATTTCCTCAAGGTGACTTATTGGACTCTCTTGTTGTTTAGTCTGAGGTGGTCTGTATTGTTGTTGAGGTGTTTGAGGCCTGTATTTATTCAGAGTACCTTGGTTTCCACCCCAAGAGAAGTTTGGGTGGTTCCTCCAGTTGGGATTGTAAGTGTTCCCATATTGGTTTGTCTGAACCCTATTTGCATTACCCACAAAGCAGACAAACTCTGGATTAACTGGACATACGTCTCTTGTGTGACCCTCTCCACAGACTTTACAAAATATTTGAACTTGTTGCACTGGTTGGGCTTGTTGCTTGTTAATAACCAAGGTCATCTGATTGACTTGGTTGGTCAATGTGGAAATATGTGCTGATAATGTCGAGAGGACATCTAACTTAAGAACCCCTGCAGACTTTTGCACTGTGTGTCTGCCCATCTCTCCTTGCCAATCCGGATTGCTTTTGGAGAATTTGTTCAATAATTCATATCTCTCGTCAAATTTCTTCAACACTTGTCCCCCGACTATAGCATCTACCATAATTTTTGTTTCAGGATGGAGCCCTTCTATGAAAGTGTGAGCTAACACTTCGTTCGTTTGATTGTGATGAGGACATTCTCGGAGTATCCCCTTGAACCTCTCCCAAGCTGAGTATAAAGACTCTCCTGCTTTCTGTTTGAAGATAACTATTTCACTTCTGATCTTTGCAGTTTTGCCTGAAGGGAAGAACCTTGCTAGAAATTTCCTTGCCAAATCATTCCATGATGTAATAGAATTAGCTGGTTCTGCCTTCAGCCATCCCTTTGCTTCGCCCAAGAGAGAGAATGGAAAAAAGTTTGAGTTTCACATAGTATGGAGTGACCCCATTAGTGATATAAGTATCATTAATATCCAAGAAGTTCAGAATATGTTGTTGTGGATCCTCATGTGGAAGACCCATAAACATCCCATTTGCATGAAGTAGCTGGATCATGCTCTGTTTCAGCTCAAAGTGCCCAGTGATTCTGGGCTTCACGATGCTGGAGGTGACATTAGCAATGCTGGGCATCGCCACCTCCTGAACAGTCATATGTTGCTCCTTTTCCATATTCATAGGAAATTGAACGAGTGCCTGAATATTATTTGTATCCCTTGCTTCCCTCAACCTCCTATGAAATGTTCTCTCAGGTTCAGGTTCAAAGTCGTTGATTCTGTTGACCCTTCGCATTCAATAAAAGTTCCTGAGATTAGAGCAACAATCAAGTAACGTTAGACTAGACGAAATAAGCAACTAAAGTAAAAACTAGAAAGTAGTCAATATTCAAGTCCCCGACAATTGCGCCAAAAACTTGTTGCTCCCAGACGCACACGCAAGTATACGTGGTCGACAAGTAATAAAATGATAAGTCGAGTGTCGAATACACAAAGACTTGTATCAACTATCCACTAAATTTACTAAAACTGTTATTCAGTCAAGCCAAAATCAAGTCCAAGAATATGATTATACTAAACTATAATTCTAAGTAATAAGTAAATTATCAAGTAACAAGTTGATTTTTATGTATTTAGTAGAGACAAATATTCCAGGGTTGTGATCGATTCACCATTCATATTGTGTTCTAATTAACTCTCCCTTTCATACAATTCGCTCATGGTTGCTAATTAATCGATAATTATTCTCATAGCCTTCTCCCGAAGTACTACTCGCCTATTCAAAATAGATTAATGCCTATATTCCTATGAAATCAATCTATTAAGAATGCATTAAGATTACGATATCTAATTAAGCACGATGACTAGGTATATTCCTATCCTAACCACAAATCCGCCCCCTAAGAGTTAAGATCGCTTTGAAAGGAATGGACTAGAACTAGGTCTAATCAACTCTTCCCACTAAGTTAAATCCCAATGATTGGCTAGAAAAGGCATAATTAGATGTAGATAATTAAGAACAATGTGTTTGATTCAGCTTTGTGCTTGTATTAAGCTCACACATTTGCTTGGAAAACCTGGATGATAACTGTGTCGCGTGATAGTAATATGAAGTGTTGAAGCTTTATTGCAGAAACAAATAAGGAGTTTCTAAGGAGTTGGTTCTTTGACTAAGGTACGTGCCATACTATCTTAAGTCACTAGGACTTTCTATCCTAAAATTATTTCTATACTCAAACTTCTAATTCCGTTGGCATCACTTCTAATCGTCTTCTAGTAAAAGAGTAAGGGGGAATCCTAGTGCAATTAGAGTTCAATTACTCCTGAAATCCTAAGAGTCAAAGTAACCGTTATAAAAGTCCCGTTAGAACTCAAATTCGTTCACCATCTCTGTTCCAGTCTGATCAGGAGTAAAGTCTTTAAAAGGCTCTTATGATTAGCTTCTCAGACCTTATTGTTTCTCTCAAACCCTAAGCAAGAATCAAAATCAATTATCAAGAACTAATTCTCCCTTTCTCTTCTTCGAGTCTCTCATTTGATCACCATGCCTAAAGCCAGTCAAACACTCTTTAAAGACAAATCATCAACCAAGGCTGAAGCAAAACCCAAAATCATGAAGCCCAAATCAATGAAAAATGTTAAGCCATCAAGGGAACCCACACCCACACTTGTTCCTTCTCCTTCGATATCCTCCACTATACCTACATCATCATCCTATGTTCCTACTACTCCTATCATTCCCACCTCCACTGTATGCCCTCCTCCAAAACCAACCATCCATGCACCTGAGCTTATTGCGACAAATATCTCTAAGTCAACAAAGGTAAAGGTCACTCCGAGAAAATCTTTCAAGAAACTTC
Source organism: Nicotiana knightiana (assembly GCA_005239525.1). Classification (NCBI taxonomy): domain Eukaryota; kingdom Viridiplantae; phylum Streptophyta; class Magnoliopsida; order Solanales; family Solanaceae; genus Nicotiana; species Nicotiana knightiana. The sequence continues at coordinate 28,529 of MDKJ01014535.1, read as the reverse complement.
CTGATGCTGCTACGTAGGGTGATACTGTAGCCAAAGAATCTGTGGTTCAGGGGGAATCAGTGCCAGTGACTACTTATCAGGTACAACATCCTCCTTCCATATTAGATATTTTGGTGTCTGCTATAGATGTTGCACCCATAGATACTCTCCCACCCACGGGTGAGAAGCCACATGTGGAGAAATTCACTATAGAAAATGGTGTAGGTGATCTAGGGAATAAGGTAGATACTACTGCTGTGGAGCCTATGGTTGAGGGAGAAGGAAGTAAAGAAACTGTACAAAATGAGGCTTTTGATGGCCTTTCTTTTAATTGTACTGAGGATGAGGAAGATGATGGGGGTGAAAAAGAAGATGAACTTGTGAATAGTCATGAGGAACATGATGCTCAAAATATAGCTAATGAAGATTTAAAGAGTGAGAATGAGGGAGAATCTGGAGATGAGAAGGAGAGTGATATTGATAATAAGACAGGTGAACAAGTTAATGATTATGCAAAAGAAGAAAATCATAGTGAAGAAAGACGACTCTGAGAGTCAGGGTGAGGATCAAAAATAGGTAAGTGGGAGTGAAGGAGGCGATGAAGAGAGTGAGGAAGAATATGGGAATGTGAGTGAGGAATCTAAAGGTTCTATGACAATTGGGAACACTGTCATAGCCCCTTCAGAAGAAACTGGTGAACAGAAAAGGGCTCAAGAACCTAGTTCTCTATTAACTCCTTTCACTAGAGATGAAGAAGTTAGCAGTAATGAAGATGATGTGTCACTATCTGAGGTAGGGAAGAAACCTAGGAAGACCCCTGTGAAATCTACAAAGTCAGTAGTCTCAACAAGGAAAAGAGTGGCTCCTCCTTCCAGAACTCCTCTTACAAGGAGTAAAAGTAAAGGTATTGATGCATAAATCATTAAGGAGTCTAGAAGTGCAAATAAGCCAAAGAAGAAGGTCTCAATTGTGGAACCCGTTGTTGAGGTGGATGGAGAAGATGAGTCTGACTCTGTCTTTCCAGCTAAGTATTCTGCACCGAAGAGAAAAGGGTGCCAAAGTTACAAAACCTGCCACCCATTCTGCAAGGGCTAGTAGGGGTAAGACAAGAAAGACTGTGCTAGCTGCAGTTGATCGACTCACAGAATTCAGGAACAGAAAAGTGCTAAATGGGCAGATTCTTGCAAATACTAATGAGAATGGTATGACTCAACTGGTTGAAAAACTTGAGCTACAGGGGTGGAAACACATGTTTGTCAAAGCTTTCCCCCATTATGTGTCCCTTCTGTGGTGGAGTTCTATGCAAATTTCAACTTCGACGGAAAGGTAGTCAAGAGTAAGGTAGGGGGCTGTGAAATGGAGTTTGATGATGAGGAGCTAGGGATGCTTCTGAATATCTCTTCCTTGGGATTTGACAATTACTTGAAGAAAAAGTGGCTAGCCATAGACAACGATGTTGACACTGGCATTGTGGTCACAAGAAAGTTCTCCCAAAAGTTTGAACTAGAAGCTCCCCAGAAAGTGTACAAGACTGATATGACTCCCTTCCACAAATTATTGTTTCATTTTGTCAAATTCCTGCATTCTCCAGACCTATGAGATGAGTCATGGAGATACTCTTCTAGACATGGCTGTGATGGAGCTGCTTACACTAGTAGACATATCAATCTTCCTATCCTAATGATTCAGCACATGTCAAGAGCTGCAGACACTTCCAAAACCAAGCATGCTATGCCTTATGGTTTCATGTTGACTGAGTTGTTTAACAAGCTCAACATTATTTCCTTACCTGAGTTTAAGTTTGGAAACCACAATAACACTTTGGATGTTGTTACCCTCAAGCACAGTGGGTATGAGGAGATCAAGGCTAAAGGACCCACATGATATGTTATTCTACCTGGGAGAAGTAGGGTTGCAGAGCTCATGAAGAGGTTGGAGTTGGATGTTCAAGAGAATACCAAGCTTCGTGAAGGCAATAATGAGCTGAGAAAAGAAAATAGCAACTCAGGGAAGAGCTTAGAAGAGATAGGGAGGCTCATGCCCAACAAATTTCTACCCTTTTGAAATATTTGACCCCCCTGCTTCTCACCCATTAACCTGTTCCTTCCTAGTGTCCTTAGTTCTTTTGCTATTCCAGTGATGCCTTATCTATTGTTCTTTTTTTTCTTAGTCTGAGTAGTTTGCAGTGTGATTAGTTTATTTTGCTCTAATGATGAAGACAAGGCCCTGGGCTTCTATTGGCACTGCTTAATGTCTCCTCTTATTCTGCTTTATTTCTTTGTACTATATTGGATCATCAGCCTCATTTATTTGCCTTGATATTTCTTAAGCTTGTGTTGTATCCTATTTGGCCTTGAATATTACATTATCTGTGCTTAGTTTCTAACATTTTTTGTGTGTTTTTTATGATACAAAAAGGGGGAAGATAAGTTTGGAAGGTTATGGGTTGTGAACATATATGTCTGTCAATAGTACTTGTCACTTGTTGTGGTTATCTGGTTCTTTGATGTGATTACCTGGTTCTGCTGTGTACAAAGTCTGTCATCATCAAAAGGGGGAAATTATTGAGTATTGAGGTTTTGATGGTTAATAAAGTATGACTAAATGTTCAAAGAACCAGGTCATCAATGTAACTGCTTAATTGTTGTAAAGAACAAGATCCATAGGAGAAAGGATCAGCTCCTCATAGTGATACTTGTACGTCAACACAAAACAATAACTTTATATCAAAGTTACCCATGTCCGAGTTTGGTGGAAGAAGTATGCTATAAGTGATAAGGGTCGTTGCTCAAGAAGATACATATAATTCCGTCAGAGACAAAAGTCCCAAAACTTGTGGAATCCTTGGAACAGTAGGAGTCCTATCAAAGAGGAAGCTGACTATGAATAGGAACCCTAGAAGATCTCAAGTTGAAGCATTTAAATATAATCGAATTTTGACTTCTGAACTATCCATTCACACATCAACTAAGGAGTCATAAGTCGTGTGCTATAGTCGAGTACTTGTAATTTATTCTTCCTGAGTCAGTCTAGTGAATGTGTTTTAGGAAACTGAGTTGTCAAGTATCATAAACAATTAGTGAGTTTGAGTGAGTATTTTGCTTTACAAGTTAGAGTAACTTGTGAATCAAATAAGAGGAGTAGGAGTATTGGAGAGTATTTAATTAGTCTTGTAATTGATATATTTTGGCCCTTTGTTCTAGTGGAGTTGGAGTTAAAAATCCCACGTGATAGGTCGTAGTTTTTGCACCTTAATTTTCCATTTAGAAAATGTTGTGTTCATTTTATTGCTTATTTACTTTACGCTTAAGGAACACGAAAAAGAACCAAGTTCTTTAATAATCTATACGGGCACTCAAACTAGCAATTAGTATTAGAGCAGGTTCTCTCATTTACACGTATAGCACCTAGAGAGATCATGTAAGCAAGATGAGTGCTCCGCCCGGAATTAATGAAGGACAATCAACTACCAGGCCACCCTGTTCAATAAAGATTATTACAGTTGGTGAAAAGCAAGAATGAAAGACTTCCTGACAGCTGAAGACTATGAACTCTGGACCATAGTGAACCAAGGTCCTTTGATTCCTACTAAAAAAATGCACAAAATGAAACAGTTCATAAGGACCCCTCCGAATTAGTGGTAGTAGATTTCAGAATGATGGAGAAGAATGCAAAGGCTAAGAAAATTCCTACTTGTGGACTTGGTCCTGATGAGTACAATAGAATTTTTGTGTGCTCTAATACGAAGCAAATATGAGATGCACTCAAAACTGCTCATGAAGGAACAAACCAAGTAAATAGATCAAGGATAGAGCTACTCACGAGAAACTATGAGCTTTTCTCCATGAAGGAGTTTGAGCCCATCCATGATATGATGACTAGGTTCACTATAATAACCAATGAACTGAAATCACTTGTTGGTTAGCAAAGTTCTAAAAATCCTTCTAGCTTTATGGGAATCAAAAGTCCCTACAATCCACGAATCCAAGGAATTGGACAAAATATCACTTGTTGAATTGGTTGGAAACTTAAAAACTCATGAAATGAGAAAGATAGAACTGCACAAGGAAGAACTAAAGAAGGATCAAGCCTTGGTTCTTAAAAGGCTTGAGGATGATGAATCTGACTATGATGATCCTGATCTAGCAATGTTTTCCAAGTTCAAGAGGTTCATGAAGAATTCCAAAAGTGCATCCAAGAGAGAGACCAATAGTAAGCCTAAGCAGATCGACAAAGCTAACTATGATGCGTGTTACAAGTGTGGCAAGCTAGATCACATGGTCAAAGACTGCCCAATATGGGAAATTGAGCAGAGGAAAGAACGATCTGAAAATGAGAAACGGGAGAAGATGAGAGAAAAGGGCTCCGACAAAGGAAAAATCCTAGGCAAATTCTTTACTTAAGCAATGAGGTAGGCATTCTTGGCAGTATATGAGGACAGTAGAAGTGATCAAGAAGAATAAAAGGAGGATGAGGCTATAATTATCTATGATGTGATTGATGAACACCAAGATGTAGAGACAGAACCTCCAGTACAACTTGGAATGCACATTGGAAGACCTCTTTTGTTTGATGAATACCACTATGATGAATGGAAGCTGCGTATGGAAACATTTCATCAGCCTACTGACTTTGACCTATGGGTAATTTTCAGTCATGGACCAATTCCCCCAACTAAAATAGATAGTGAAGGTAATAAGTGCAACAAAGGAGAAGAGGAATATGATGAGAAAGATCGTCAGCTGGTTCAGAAAAATGCTAAAGCAAAGGACCTGCTCTACAGAAGCTTCTTTAGAAACACTCTCCTTAGAGATTCCTCTGGCATCTATGCTCGTGATATATGGAAGACCTTGGAAACTGACTTAGAAAATGAAAATATCAAAGTGGCCTTGATGGTGATTGGAGAATCCAAAACAGAGGAAGAAATGATAGGAATGAGGGACATGAGTGATTCAGAAACTGAAGATAAAGCAAACCAGGTAAGTATATCTGACTTGAAAGAGAACATTCATGTTATGTCCAAAAAACAACTGATGGCCATAATTGTGACCTTAATGAATGAAATGGAAAAAATAAGTACTGGAAATGATCAGCTAATAAGCACCTTTCTTGTGTCAAACTTGATATCAAAGAGCTTGAATCTGACAAAACTAGTTTAGAGAAACAGGTCAAAGACCTTATGAACCAGTTTCTTGAGCTTACTTCTAAGAACGGGAAGTCTCCTGATATACATGGCAAAGGAAAAATGAGTGATCTGTAGGATAATCTTGAAAATTAACTAAAAATTTCTAAAGATAATCTTTGTGATGTTGAATGTAGAAATAAAGTCCTGCAGGAAAACCTAGAAAAGGCTAATTCCGAACTATCTAGACTAAGCAAGTGGCATAGATCTTCTGATGCCTTGAATTGGCTGAACGAAAATTGTAGCTCTAACAAATCTAGAATTGACTACAGAAAACCTGTTCTTAAGTTTGACCCAATGTATGTAGGAATTTATGATAATAACGTATGCACTCATTGTGGAAGAGTAGGACACTTTAGAGACACTTGTTCTGCCCTAATTCATGCTCAGTTTAGAAGCACCTTTGGTATTGCTAAAAATGTGAAGAAGGAAGAGGAGCTAAAGGTTAATGCTCTTGTCCATACTAAGTGGATTAATATTAACAAGAAAATAGCTTCTAATCCTCTCCCTTTCGAGGCTAAAAGGGATCTGAGTCATCCTTTTTCCAACAAAAAGGGATCCAAGCTTGTCTAGGTTCCCAAAATTAACTTGTGAATTTTGGTGCAGGCTAAGGTGAGAGGAAACAATCAGGACTAGTATCTAGACATTGGATGCTCAAGACATATGACTGGAGAAAAGAAAAACTTCCTCTCACTGACAGCCTTCCAATGAGGGAGCGTCTCATTTGGAAATGGGAAAAAGGGCCAGATAACAGGTATTGGCAAGATTGTCAAGTCACTCTCTCATGCTATAGAAGATGTGTATTATGTGGTAGGTCTTAAACACAATCTTCTTAGCATCTCTCAAATGTGCAACAAAGGAAATGAGGTAAAATTCAATTCCAAAATTTGCAGTCACTAAGATTGGTACTGATGAAATTGTGTCAAAGGGTAAGAGACATAACAATGTCTACAAGATATCGATTATGTCACTTCCCTAGAGTGAGCAGACATGCTTGAGTGTAGTGGAATATGATCCACTTCTATGGCATACAAGACTGGGACATGCCAGTCTCTCTCAACTCAACAAGTTGGCAACAAGAACTTAGTCTTTGGGCTACCTAAAGTTGAGCTCACCTCTGACAAGGTGTGTGATTATTGTGTTAGAGGGAAACATGTAAGGTCATAATTTAAATCTAAAAAGTTTGTAAGTACTTCTAAACCTCTGGAACTCATTCACATGGACCTATGTGTTCCAATAAGAATAAGGAGAACGAGGTAAGAGGTATGCGTTTGTGATTGTTGATGACTTCTCCAGGTATACCTGGACTTTATTTTTGGTATCCAAAGATGAAATTATTTGATGTTCTCTATGTATTTGTTTGAATGATTCAACAAAAGCTAGGGTGAAATTAATTAAGTATACGAACTGACCATGGAACTAATTTGAAAATTCAAAAATTCAAAAATTCCTTGAGTTATGTGGCTCACATGGTATTGACCATAATTTCTCTGCACCTAGAACTCCTCAACAAAATGGGGTTGTAGAAAGAAAGAATAGATCGTTAGAAGACATGGGGAGGACCATGTTGATTGCTAGTGGACTGCCTAAGAGTTTCTGGGCTGAGGAAATCAATACTGCTTGCTACCTACTAACTAGATGCATGGTCATACCCATTATTCAGAAAACTCCCTATGAGTTACTTCGAGGAAGAAAACCCAACATCACTCACCTGAGAGCCTTTAGGTGTAAATATTTTGTGCATAATAATGGGAAATATGCTTTAGGTAAGTTTGATGATAGAAGTGATGAGGGAATATTTTTCGGTTACTCTCCACATAGTAAGGCCTATAAGGTTTTTAATAAAGGAACTATGTGTGTGGAAGAAAATATTCATGTTTTTTTTTGATGAATCTAACAATTTAGCTGAGAAAGGTCTTCATGATGAAGATTATGACATAGGATTCACTGGTGATGGAGATACAAAGGAATCTGAACCTCAGTATGAAGATGGATCCGAACACAACAAGGAAATTTTACAGTGATCATGAAGAATAAAGAACTACTCTAACTGGTGACCAGACTAATGAAGCCACACCTACTGAGCCTGCTCCGTTGGGTCACTCCTCGGGTGAATCTTCTCTGGGTATACAGATCAGACCATGTAAGCATCAAAGTTCACATCCTCTTGAGAATATAATCTCTGATCCAAATGCAGGGGTGCAAACCAGGTTTTCTCTAAGAAATCTATGTGCACTCACAACATTCCTCTCATAGGTTGAAACTAAGACCATCAAAGAATCTCTAAAGGATCCAGGCTGGATCATAGCAATGCAAGAGGAGCTAAATTAGTTTGAGAGAAGAAACGTATGACATCTGGTATAGAAACCCAAGAACAGAACTGTCATAGGTGCTATATGAGTGTTCAGAAACTGGCCTAATGCAAAGGTTGGACAACCTGGACCACAAGATGCGGCAGGCCGAAGGTGACAACGCAAACATCAGTTGCGACTCTGAAGGAGACCGGCAAACCGCAGCCACAGAGGCAGCCAAATTTTTTGGTAAATTAGGGGGACTCAAATAGTCAGACCAAGGATTTAGTCTATAGGACACAAGAGGCATACTGGGTGACTGCCACGCAACAAACTATAGACAACTTGATGGGCCAATGCTTCACTACAAGGCCTATTTCGAGGAGGCAAAAACTAGATAGGGGGTGCTGTGAACCTTGTCCTTTTGCCATAAAAGCTGAAGATTCTTAAGCCAAAACCATACAATGGAGCTCAAAATTCCAAGTAAGTGGAGAACTTCATCTTCGACATCGAACAATACTTCGATGCCGTGGGAGAGTTAGAAGAAGCAAAAAAGATAGTAACTGCTGCCATGTATCTTCAGGTTGATGCTAAACTCTGGTGGCGAGTGAAATATGAAGCCATCAGGGCTGGTGAAGATACTCTCAAAACATGAGCAGAACTAAAGACAACTATACGCCTACAGTTCTTCCCCGAAAATGTTGAGTACAATGTACGAAGAAAGCTATGGGAGCTCCACCAGACCAAGTCAGTGAGGGATTACATGCGGGAATTCTCCGCGCTCATGCTGAATATACGTGATATAGGGGACAAAGACAAACTCTTCACATTCCTGGAAATTTTGAAACCTTATGTCTGTATGGAGCTGCAAAGACAAAGGGTAAACATTTTACCCAAGGCAATCCAAGTAGCGGAACTCCTTGGGGACTATTAAGTGGAGTTAGGAAGGATAGGTCTCGACCGCCTGTCTGTGAAGGATACAAAAGGGGCCAGCCTAGCAATGGTGGCCCATCATAAGTGGAGGATATCTGAGTGCAATCAAGTCTAAGACTCCTTCCTCAGATAACAATAGTGTTGCATCTCACAACAATGATGGGGGGAGGAAGACCCTTCAGTATGCCGTCATTGCGGCGGGCCACATTGGAACAATGAATGTCCACATGCACAAACGAACGCCCATGTAATGACCGAACCGGTCGTTTTGAGCTCTAGCACGTCGTTAAGCGGTTTGAGGCCGTGAGCAGCTTCATTTAAGGTATTATGACTCGTGGGCGTTGTCGAAATTGAATTTTGGGAAGTTTAGAGTTAATTTGGAAAGAAAATTCTCAATTCGGAAGCCTTAAGTTGGAAGAATCAACTAAGATTGGAATTTTGATTAAATGACCTCTGAATCAGAATTTGAAGGTTCCTCCGAGTTTGTATGATGATTTTGGACTTGGGCGTATGTCTGGAACGGGTTTTGGATAACTCGGTAGCGTTTCGACGTATATTATGGAAGATAACATTTTAGAAGAATTTCATAAATTTGGGATGTAAGGCATTTCAGCCTTATTGATGTCCGGTTAGGATTCTGAGCCTGAGAATAGCTCCGTATGATGATTCTGGATTTGGGAGCACAACCAGAAGTGAATTTGGATGTCCGTAGGTCATTTTGAAGTCATTTGGCTAAAGATAGAAATTTGAAGGTTTTTGAGAAATCTGACCGGAAGTGAAAATTTTGATATCAGGGTCGGAATGCGATTCCGAAAGTTGGAGAAGGTCTGTAATATCAAATATGACTTTGTGCAAAATTTGGGGTATATCAGACGTGAGTTGATAGGTTTCAGCATCGAATATGGAAGTTTGAAATTTCAAAGTTCATAAGGTTGAATTTTAGTGTGATTCGTGATTTCGGCGTTGTTTGATGTGATTTGAGGCCTTGAGCAAGTCTGTGTAAGGTTATGGGACTGAGTCGTGTGATTGGATGGGGTCCTGGGGGCCTCGGGTGTGTTTCGGGGTGGTTTCAAACCATTTTCCCCCTACCTGCTGATGTTGTTTGCTGGTGTCACTGGTAAGCTATGCGATCACGGCCCATAGTGTGCGATCGCGAAGAAGAAATTAGAGGGGCTGGAATTTTGGCTTATGCGATTGCAAGTAAGTGTATGCGATCGCACAGTGCAATTTGGGAGGCTGCTGGATTTTGGCTTATGCGATCGCAGGTAAGTGTATGCGATCACACAGTAGAGGAAATGTCGGGGTTGCAGCTTTGGCCTGTGCGAACACAGGTGTTGGGACGCGATCGCACTGAGGGAATTTGGGAGGCAGGATAGTTGGCCTATGCGATCGCATAGGAGGGTCTCCTGGGCAGTGAGATATTTTAAACGGGATTTTGGCCATTTCTTCATTTGTTTCATTGATATGGGCGATTTTGAGGAGCTTCAAGAGGGGTTTTCCATCAAGCATCAATAGGTAAGTAATTTTTTCATGTTTTTAATATTATAACAAGTTATATGCATGGATTAGACATGAAAAATTATGGAAAAAATTGAAGAAAACCTAGAAATGGTATTTTGGATTTCTACCACGAATTTGAGCATGGAATGTGGAGTATATTGTATATTTGAACTAGTAAAGCTATGGGTAGAATATATCTTCGAGAAATTTCGAATTTCGGGCATGTGGGCCCGGGGGAATTTTTGTCAATTCTCTGAGAGGAGTTGGGAAATTATATAATTTGAATTGTTAACGAATATTAGAGTATATTTTCATTGGTTTGTCGTTATTTGGATAGTTTTGGGGCGTTGTGCATCGATTTGAGTCATCGAAAGGGCTTGGAAGCCGGTTATGGAATTTCGGAGCGAGGTAAGTCGCCTTTCTAACTTTGTGAGGGGGAATTGTCCCCCTAGGTGAACTAATTAAGTATGTGTTATTATCTTCGGGGGCTATGTACAGACGAGGTGACAGGAGTCCGTGCGTAGCTACTATTATGCCATGTCCGGGTAGACTAGGACCCACTAGCATGCCTTACGTGTTGTACATGTGATCCTGCCACTAATATTAGGCTGTAAATGCTATTGAATCGGTAATTGATTTCCTAAGAAGACTAGAGTGTACCTTTCATAACTATTTAGAAAGAAAGTTGATTCCTCCGTGGATAATTGTATACCTGATAAGGTTATATTATTGAATATTATTAAACTTGGCAAATGAGTTTCAAAACAAAGATTTAAAAGCTATTTTTCATGTTCCTTTAAGAAGAATTTTATCACTTTCCGGAGTAACTGTTGTCTTGATAAAAATGCAGATTTATTATGTGAATATGTGTACATATGAGCACCTGAGTCACAGTTATGATTCGCGAGCAGGCTAGCCTTATTATTTTTATGTTGACCGCGTCGCATGATCGACCTCTCGTCACTACCTCTCTGAGGTTAGGTGAGCGACTTACTGAGTACACATTGTTTTCGTACTCATGCTACACTTGCTGTGCATTTTTATTACACAGGTACCTTCTTAGCGATGTGGCTGGTTTGGAGACTTAGGTGTGCTGCATCATCCGGAGGTGATCCGCAGCTAACGGAGTCTCCCTCGTATTTTATTACATTATTTTAATTTCCTTGTCCACTTGTATTTCGGACAAGCTTTGTAGAAATTGTAAAATTCTTAGAAATTGCTCATGTACTTATGACACTGGGTTCTGGGATGTGTATGGGGTGTATTTTATAATGAAATGGAATATTAAAACCGTTGTATTTACTTAACGGATTTTGTTTAGTTATTATGTTACAATTTAAAGATAATGATTTCAAAAATGTTAAAACATGAATCTATTTCAACTAATTAAAGATTGACTTGCCTGATGATGGTGTCCGGCGCCATCACTACCTTATGGATTTTGGGTCGTGACAACATGGTATCAGATCTCTAGGTTCCCTTAGGTCTCACGTCATGAGCAAGTCTAGTAGAGTCTTGTGGTTTGGTACGGAGACGTCTGTACTTATCTTTGAGAGACTACAGGGCTGTTAGGAGTACTTCCCTTCTTGATTCCTCATCGTGCGATTTGATTTCTGTAAGGTTTATGCCTATGTTTCTTCCTACTCAATCTTATACGTCGCGAAGCGCTTGCTATGAATCGGGAATTTGAGGAATTGAAATGGTGCTACAAATATGATGAGATATGTTTTCCATGTGTAATTGGTTAGGGGCTGTTGTTGTGGCCCTATAGAAGGATAACATGTTGTTTCAGCTCAGTAGTTGTGTTTCTGAGAGCCTTAAGTCTATGCTCAGGTAGTGATGATGCTTACGATTGGTTATCACGCGATGTCGATATGATGATAGAATGCTTTCCCGTATGTTGGGGGTGATGAATGGCTTGAAGAGAGGTCTTCTTAGGGCGCGAATTCGAGATTTCAGCATTTTAGTTCCGGTAGAGGAAAGACATTTGGATTATGAATGGTCCGGTTGGGATTGATAAAGTAGTAAGACTTGGTGTCTTTAAGTGAGGTGGGATATGCACTTGTTATGTGGTGTCGTTGTCACAGATAGAATGGAATATGTTAAGTTTGTCAGTGATTCTTCGGTTGCATGGGGTCAGAGTATTGTGAAGAAGCATTGAAGAAGCGGTTGTCAGAGACCGTGAGGCGCAGTGGTTCAATACCGGATAAGTGTTGATAATGAAGGCAGCTAGAGAAAGATGATCTTCAGAGAGTTTGAATTCGTGGTGATCTGCTGGTTTAAGAGCTACAGAGAATGATATTGAATTGAGGCTAGGCGGTGGTTCCATTTCTAGGAGGCTAGGTGTAAGAAGCGGAAGTCGAGAAGACGCAAAGTGGGGGAGCGACAACATAGCTTGGAATTAGAAGATATTGTCGCGCATTTAATGGATGTCCATGAGGAGCGGATGGACTAGTAAAGTTGGTAAATGAAGCATGGCGTATGATGGGGTATTGATGTTGCAGAGAGTGTGCATTTCAGCGTCGTTGGAAGGTGTCCACAGGTGATTTTTGCAGGTGGGTTATCTCCTGTGAATAGGTTAGCGGTGGCATGGTTGGCAAGTTTCTGCGAGGGATTCTGAAGGCTATTCGGTAGGAGTCAGAATGTCTGAAATGATGCTAGAGAATTTGAGCATTTAATGAGTGCTAACAAGAGAATTTGGAAGAATTGGACGGATTGGTTGAGCAAGATCATGTTAACAAGGGGGAAAGGATCTCGGCAGGGTCTGGAGTTGTGCAAGGAGTAGCTTCGGGCTAAGTGGGGGAGTCCCACCATCTCATGGGGTTGCGGATTGTCGGCGTGTTGGCAAGTTATCACACCTAAGGGAAATGAGTAAAATGGTAATTGTGCATGGGATTTGATGAATGTGGACAAAAGTTGGCCCTGTCAGACCGGGGTTAGGCTTTGGAAGATTCAAAATTTATGCTCAAGGCATATGCGAATTGTAAGGATAGTGACTCGGTCACGTGTTTCATTGAAAAGGGTGTTCATGTGCTAGGAGAGCCTTGGAGTTGATTGTATTCGGGACCAGTCAGAGTGGGTGACTCTCAATAGCGGTCCTAGTTAATTCAAAGTTAAGAATGCGGCGTTTAAGGGTTTCAGGCAGCGGTATGATTAAGAGTTGAGCTTATACATCGTAATTCCTGAGAAAAGGAAAATGGTTGGAGTGTTCTATGATATGTTTCAGCGTACAGGATAGTATTGGGAAAGTGAGAGAAGTAAAATCCGGGTCGTAACTAGATTTTCAAGAAGGTATGAGACGGGTTGTGAGACTGAGACAGCACGGTCTCGTGAAACAAGGCCGCTCGGGATGAGTGAGGATTGAGTTGCTATGAGTTGAATGGGGTTACTATTATTTCTGAGGCAATTGAAGATGATTAAAAGAAGATAGATTGATTAGCCATTGTTGAAATGGAACATTTACGGCAGTGATCAGTTCCTTCGATGTGATTAAGTTATGCATGTGGTTTGTGCCGGTGTATGCGAGGCATGTCGGCCGTCGAAATAGATTTTATTTGGAAGCATTCAAGTATTATGGCCTGTCAGGTGTGGGCAGATCCCGGAAGGTGTATGATGGTTCAGACCACTACGTAAGGATTTACATGTTGGGTGATTGTGAGAGTTCACTCGTATGTTGAGATGGTACTCTTGAATTGAGTTAAGTAAAAGGTTTCTATATGATGGAGTGTTCGCCCTATTGGTGGTTCAAAAGTTATGATGGAATTCTTGCGCTATCTCATATTGGCATGTTAGGTGCGGTAAACTGTATGTAACTGGGAGTAAGAATCGAGATTGCGGTTAGGTGTTAACAAGGATGTCATGAGCTCGGATGAGCAAGAAAAAGTGATTTGAAAGTTCAGAGTAAGCTGGTGTTATCTTCAGTGTCACCTGAGATCGATATTCGGGGAAAGAAGCGTTTTACCCTGGTCATGGGTTCTTTATGTGTTTTGCAGTATTAGTGTGGTCGGTGATGCAGGTGTACAGACTTGTTGTATAAGTGTGACATGTAGTCACTTAATGGATTGAAGATTTGGACTGAGTATAAAGAAGTGCAATATTGCTTATTTGAGAATTTATGCCTGGAAGGCGTTCAGTTCATTTGGTTGTGGATTGTGGGGTGTTTGTCCCAGCTATGATGGTTGTTCTCGCGTATTATGAGAGAAAGTGGGTTAATATGGACCCAGGTAAAGCTATTAGCTTAATGTGGTGCGAGCAAGGTAGACTCGATGTTTGTGGATGGATTTAAATATGATTATGGGCTCCGTATGAGCCAGGCATGTTCATTTCAGTAGAGCGCTTTTCATGGAATGGTATTAGAACAGCGGATGTTGTTCCATCTTCATCAAATTCATGTGATAATATGATTGTGCCGTGTGAGTTGTGAAACGGCTTGATAATTTCTTATGTTTTGAGATCTCCGCGTAGTGATGATGTTATGTGAGCAGGACAACTCTTGAGATCCAGAGTATACATATATATCGCACCTCAGTTATGCTTTAGTTTTGTGAGCATATGGCTTTGTCAGTCTCCCCAGCATAGTATTATGCACTTACCGTGCTTATGATCGATATTCAGTAACTTGTAATAGTGAGCAATTCAGCCCCGTATATATTTCCTTATGTGAATTTTATGTGTGGATCCGGTGGCACGTCACCACGGGTATGTTATTCGGATCGGGTTGCACGCCGCAATAGTATGATGATGAGTCAGGTTCCTATATTTATTTTTCTTATATTTTACTTCTTATTTTCTGAAGAAAGTTAATATTAGTTGCGTGAGTTGAATAGTCCTTCCTGAGTCATTTCTTATTTATCATGTTCGAGTTATGGCCTATTGGCGCGATGTGGTATCATGTGAGGCCGTTGATCATGTTTCGGGTGATTTGTTGTCTGAACAGTTCATACTGGGTGAGACGAGATTATTGGATCAGGGATCAACGCAATAAGATTATGCGGAATATATTAAAGAACAAATACCATTATTTGGTTCGTAATGAGGTGATGATTCTAGTCAAGAGGAGATAGTCAATGATTCGTTAACTCGGTAGTTGATTATGAATTTCAACACATCTCCTCCGTTGTGGTGGTATCGCCAACATTATAGCAGGATGTATATGTATATTATGAGGTGCATTGGGAGCATCAGATTCGTGGAATTTTGGCTATTAAGGTTCAGGGAGTGTCATTGTGGTCAGATGATGAATTATGTAGTGCATGGTGCTAATTCAACAAGGGTATGCAGTCATGTTCTGTTATGTCATGTGGTAGTTGATACGGTGTTTATATATTGGAACTAGGCCTGGCAGAGAAATTTCAAGTGTTGGAACAGGATTCTAAGGTTATTAAATGGATAAAAGAAGAAATCTTCAGATTTGATCAAGCTAATGTACTCAACTGGGTTATGGTAGCACGGTCAGGTGCTCGGGGGTGTTAAACAGTGATTTCAGATAACTCCAGAGCTGTTCTTAGCACGTTCGAGGACGAACGTCTGTTTAAGTAGGGGAGAATGTAACGACCCGACCGGTCGTTTTGAGCTCTAGCGCGTCATTCAGCGGTTTGAGGCCGTGAGAAGCTTCGTTTCAGGTATTATGACTCGTGGGCATGGTCGGAATTGAATTTCGGGAAGTTTAGAGTTAATTTGGAAAGAAAATTCTCAATTCGTAAGCCTTAAGTTGGAAGAATCAACTAAGATTGGAATTTTGAGTAAACGACCTCCGAATCAGGATTTGAAGGTTCCTGTAGGTTCTACTGATGATTTTGGACTTGGGCGTATGTCCGGATCGGGATTTGGATAACCCGGAAGCGTTTCGATGTATATTATGGAAGATAGCATTTTAGAAGAATTTCATAAATTTGGGTTGTAAGGCATTTCTGTGTTATTGATGTCCGTTTAGGATTCTGAGCCTGAGAATAGCTCCGTATGGTGATTCTGGAGTTGGGAGCGCGATCAGAAGTGAATTTGGATGTCCGTAGGTCATTTTGAAGTCATTTGGCTAAAGATAGAAATTTGAAGGTTTTTGAGACATCCGACCGGAAGTGGAAATTTTGATATCGGGGTTGGAATGCGATTCCGGAAGTTGGAGCGGGTCCGTAATGTAAAATATGACTTGTGTGCAAAATTTGGGGTTAATCGGATGTGAGTTGATAGGTTTCGGCATCGAATGTGTAAGTTTGAAATTTCAAAGTTCATAAGGTTGAATTTTAGTGCGATTCATGATTTCTGCGTTGTTTGATGTTCTTTGAGGCCTCGAGCAAGTCCGTGTAAGGTTATGGGACTGAGTCGTGTGATTGGATGGGGTCCCGGGGACCTCGGGTGTGTTTCGGGGTGGTTTCAGACCATTTTCCCCCTACATGCTGCTGCTGTTTGCTGGTGTCACTGGTAAGTTATGCGATCGCGGCCCATACTGTGCGATCTCGAAGAAGAAATTAGAGGGGCTGGAACTTTGGCTTATGCGATCGCACAGTGCAATTTGGGAGGCTGCTAGATTTTGGCTTATGCGATCGCAGGTAAGTGTATGCGATCACACAGTAGAGGAAATTTGGGGGTTGCAGCTTTGGCCTGTGCGAACGCAGGTGTTGGGACGCGATCGCACTGAGGAAATTTGGGAGGCAGCATAGTTGGCCTATGCGATCGCATAGGAGGGTCGCCTGGGCAGTGAGATATTTTAAATGGGATTTTGGCAATTTCTTCATTTGTTTCCTTGATATGGGCGATTTTGAGGAGCTTCAAGAGGGGTTTTCCATCAAGCATCAATAGGTAAGTAATTTTTTCATGTTTTTAAGATTAATACAAGTTATATGCATGGATTAGACATGAAAAATTGTGGGAAAAATTGAAGAAAACCTAGAAATGGTATTTTGGATTTCTACCACGAATTTGAGCATGGAATTTGGAGTATATTGTATATTTGAACTAGTAAAGCTATGGGTAGAATATATCTTCGAGAAATTTCGGATTTCGGACACGTGGGCCCGAGGGCATTTTGGTCAATTCACTGAGAGGAGATGGGAAATTATATAATTTGAATTGTTAACGAATATTAGAGTATATTTTCATTGGTTTGTCGTTATTTGGATAGTTTTGGGGCGTTGTGCATCGATTTGAGTCATCGAAAGGGCTTGGAAGCCGGTTATGGAATTTCGGAGTGAGGTAAGTCGCCTTTCTAACTTTGTGAGGGGGAATTGTCCTCCTAGGTGAACTAATTAAGTATGTGCTATTATCTTCGAGGGCTATGTACGCACGAGGTGACGGGAGTCCGTGCGTAGCTACTATTATGCCATGTCCGGGTAGACTAGGACCCACTAGCATGCCTTACGTGTTGTACTGGTGATCCTGCCACTAATATTAGGCTGTAAATGCTATTGAATCGGTAATTGATTTCCTAAGAAGACTAGAGTGTACCTTTCATAATTATTTAGAAAGAGAATTGATTCCTCCGTGTATAATTCTATACTTGAGAAGGTTATATTACTGAATATTATTAAACTTAGCAAATGAGTTTCAAAACAAAGATTTAAAAGCTACTTTTCATGTTCCTTTATGAAGAATTTTACCACTTTCCGAAGTAACTGTTGTCTTGATAAAAATGCTGATTTATTATGTGAATATGTATACATATGAGCACCTGAGTCGCAGGTATGATTCTCGAGCAGGCTAGCCTTATTATTTTTATGTTGACCGCGTCGCATGATCAATTCGCGAGCGGGGAAAAAATAGATGCATCTATGGTTCGAGTCGTTCAACCCTTCAGCAGTGCACAATTTATTATTGTTGGTCCACGTCGTTCGACCCTCGGTATTGCTTGCGCATGATATTTACTGCGTATTTGCTGTGATTTTGCCTGATTACTGGCTTGGAATTTTAAGTTGTCAACTGAAATGACAGAGATTTAAAGTTATTAAAATTTTGGAAGAAGTTGTTCTTTCCCTTTGATTATTTGTATTTGATTAAATCACCCATGTTGATTAATTGTTATTAATATGAAGAAGATTTAAAGTGCTAAATGTGGAAGGAGTTGATATTATTTATTCCTGATTTTAATAAATTGCCTATGATAATCATGCTTAGTGTCACACTTGAATGTACTAATTTGACCTCTAGCAAGTGTCTAATTCGACCTCTCGTCACTACCTCTCTGAGGTTAGGCGGGCGACTTACTGAGTACACATTTTTTTCGTACTCATGCTACACTTGCTGTGCATTTTTATTGCACAGGTACCTTAATAACGATGTAGCTGGTTTGGAGATTTAGGCGTGCTGCATCATCCAGTGGCGATCCGCAGTTGGCGGAGTCTCCCTCGTATTGTATTACATTATTTTAATTTCTTTGTCCACTTGTATTTCGGACAAGCTTTGTAGAAATTGTAAAATTCTTAGAAATTGCTCATGTACTTGTGACACCGGGTTCTGGGATGTGTATGGGATGTATTTTATAAGGAAAATGGAATATTAAAACCGTTGTATTTACTTAACGGATTTTGTTTAGTTATTATGTAACAAGTTAAAGATAATGATTTCAAAAATGTTAAAACAGAAATCTATTTCAATTAATTAAAGATTGGCTTGCCTGACGGTGGTGTCCGGCGCCTTCACGACCTTATGGATTTTGGGTCGTGACAGCCCATTAAACTTTTGATGATGTGATGGATGACGACACACATGATGTTGACCAGACATAACCAATAGGTGCCATCAACACACTTGTTTGTTCTATTTCTGAGGCTTTAGCGGGATCTAGTGTCGGTATCTGTAAGAAGAAGGATGCATGTCCAACCACCAAGAAAGATAAAAGAAAAGAAGATGAGGGGCTTCCTCTTAACCAAAAGAAGACCTTAATGTTTGTCGAGATGAAAGTTAATGGCAAGCCCATTCAGGTGATGATAGATACGGGCGCTACTGAAAACTTCTTAGCCTCAACTCAAGTTGAGCGCCTTGGTCTAGTTGTGGAAAGGGCAAAGGTCGTGTCAAGGCTATCAACTCAGCGCCTCAGCCGGTGAGTGGAATAGCCAAAGGAGTTCCAGTGAAGCTTAGGCCTTATGAAGGAAAAGTCAATTTGCGTGTGGTGATTATATATGACTTCAAGCTGATAGTTGGGTTGGAATTCATTAGGCAAACCAACACAAATTTTGTACCTTATGCTGACACGCTACTGATGATAGGAGCAAACGGGGCCAAGCCCTACATTATCCCATGCACAACCATAAAGATGGCCGCTGAGAATATCTCGGCCTTGCAGTTGAAGAAGGGAGTCAAAAGACATGAACCTATGTTCCTGGATACCCTGTATATATTATTGGCGATTTGGGAAAAATTACTCTCTCAGTGCAGTGCTGTTGACAGAACTCCTAAAGAAAGTCACCCCTTGGGATTGGGGTCCTAAGCGAGCGGAGACCTTCAACGCATTGAAAGAGGCTATATATAGTAGCCCCGTCTTGGCCCTTCCCGATTGGCCAAGTCATTAGAAGTAAAAACGGATGCCTCTGACTATTTTCTAGAAGGATTCTTGCTACAATAAGGGCATCCAGTTGCGTACGAGAGACGAAAGTTGAAGGATGCAGAACGGTGCTATGCCGCCCACAAAAAACATTTATTAACTATCGTCCATTGCTTACGCCTTTTGAGACTATCTGCTGAGAACCCCGTTCGTGTTCAAGACAAACAACACAATCTTTAGCCATTTCATGACCCAATTAAAGCTGAATGGCCACCAAGCCAGGTGGCAGGAACTCCTAGCGGAATTTCACTTCAACCTGGAGTACTGAAGTGGGAAGACTGACCAAGTTGTTGATGCGCGAAGTCAGAGGGATGACTTAGCATCGGGGTTCTTACTCGCCAGCCTAAGGGGGAGTGAAGTGGCAATCACTATAAGTGACCAGATACAAGATCTACTCCCAAAGGATCCTGCTGCATAGTATTTGGTCGATTTGGTAGGACAGGGCAAGACTTGACAGTTTCACATGGAAGATGGGTTCCTGAAGGTGAAAGGGAACATATTTTATGTTCCTAAAGGAGGAGATCTGCAAAGGACTCTTCTGATGGAATGCCATGATACTTCGTGGGTCATCCACCAAGGTGAAGAACGCACCATGGCATTGTTGTGTCGTTCTTATTATTGGCCTGAAATAGCTGACGATGTTGCTCAGTATGTGAAGACTTGCCTAGTGTTCCATTAAGACAAGGCAGACCGCTTGACACAAGCGGGACTCTTGGAGCCGTTGCCTGTTCCAAAGAGACCTTGGGAAAGCGTTTCACTGGATTTCATCACCGGATTGCCCAAGGTCGGAGGTTTTACAACTATCTTGGTTGTGGAAGATCGATTTTCCAAGTATGCCACATTTATAGCAACCCCAATATATATATTAGAGGAAGATACAGCTCAACTCTTCTTCTCTCATGTTGTCAAATATTGGGGTCTTCCTAAAGACGTCGTTAGTAATCGCGACTCTCGCTTCACTAGAAACTTTTGGACTCGGCTCTTTAAGTTCCTTAGGTCCAAATTGAGCCACAATTCAAGTTTCTATCTGCAATTTGATGGCCAGACGGAGCGGTTCAATGGCATGCTGGAGAAATATCTCGCCATTTTGTTACCATATCGCAGAAGAATTGGGTGAAGCTTCTGGATGCTGCTCAACTGTGTTTCAATTCACAAAAGATCTCTAGTACAAATAAAAACGCTTTTGAAATTGTTACCGGACAGCAATCGCTACTCCCACACACTGTGAATGCCCCAAACATGTCGAAATCTCCTCGAGCTACTAGCTTTTCGAAGGAATGGAAGCGAAATTTAGAGATAGTGCAGAGCTATCTTGTCAAAGCCCAAAAGTGGATGAAAAAGCATGCTGATCAAAATCTTCTCCTTGTTGAATACCAAGTAGGAGACAAAGTGATGGTGAAAATCCTAAAGTGATACTTGTTCACAGGGGTCCTTGACCCTCCCCTATTGCAAAAGTACATTGGACCCTTGTTCATTGAGAACCGTATTGGGAAAGTTGCATACCGTGTGGATACACCAGCCTGGTGGAAAGACTCATCCAGTCTTCCATGTCAGCCTTCTGAAACCTTTTCGGGAAGACATGGAGGATCCTTCACGGAGCCAACTCACAATACCCAGTATTCGAGGCCCTAACTCAACGGTGAAAAAGCATGCAGAAGTTATTATTGATGATCGAGTAATTCTTGCTTCAAGGAAGATCACCAAGAGTTCCTGGTGAAATGGCAGGGCTGTGATACAGAGGAGAATACTTGGGATAGGGCAACAAACCTTAAAGACTACAAGATCCTGATCGAGTATTATCTTGAAAGTAAGGTGACATCGCCAACTCAGGTGGGGGAGAATGTCATGGCTGCTTTCCAGCCATTCCCCATGACCCGTTAGACACGCCCCAAGGCGTCCTAGCAATCCTCCCAACGCCTAGCGCCATGGACGGTCCCATGGTCTTGGCCGCGCCAAGTGACAAGCGTATATGTGCCTATATCACCCCACTGATAGCCCTTGTCAGCGCCCAGCCGCAGGCAAATGCCAACAGCTCCCAGACGCAGGCAGATGCCAACAGCACCACACGCGTAGTCTCTGATGCTAAAGACAAGGTTGCTGCCAACAGAGCTGCTTCTACCTTATAGGAATGTAAGCTATTTTCATTGTAAATATTGAGTATTTTTACTTCATGTATTTACATTATGTATCTCTAGTTAGGTCAAGTCCTGTAACTTTGATTTAGTTTTTTTAAGCATTATTAAGGGTTCAAGCAATCAAACTTTCTAGCAAGCAAACAATTCTCTGTACTGGTGTCTCTCCCTGTCGACACCGTGTTATTTTTCTATAATAGCTTTCATTAATGCAATCAAGCTTTCTTTCATTCTCAATTCTCTTTTTTGTTCTCGCAATTGCTCTTGATATTGATTTTTCCGTACGACACTGACAATCTCATCTAGCATACGGAGGGGATCCCAGTTGAAGGATAGTAACTGCACGGATATCAGTTTCTTAGCCTTATGTCGCCCTTCCAAGGAATCTCAGGAAGACGCCACGAAACAGTATGTGTGTGAAAGACATATATATAGGTAGCTTCAGTGGCGCATCCAAAATTTACAGGTCGTGGGTGCTTATCAGATTTTAGTATATATTTCACCCATTAGAACTTCGTTATAGTGGGTGCTCATGGCCACTTTATAAAGTTCTTTAAGTATTATATATGTATAGATTACTACAATGGCAGGGCATACACAAGCAGAGATCTCTGGATGCCATACTTAGAAGCCTGGTGCAAATATGTTTTGTTGCTGAAAGAGCAAACTTGAAAAATGATCGAATGTTTTAGATTTTATCCTTAGAAGTAGAAGTTTTTCTATATGATGATAGAGGATAAGTAATTTTGCTGGGTGTGAACACCTAATTTTTGCATTATTTTAACACCTCCTAAAGTCATTAGCGTTTTGTTATTTTAATTATTTTTCTCAATTTTTGTGTCTTTAATTGGATATTCCTATGATAAAGATACCAAAATTTTTTTAGTTCTTTCTTCATTTGTCAATTTTAGAAATTAACTAACTATTCAGTTGGTGAATTAATTTAGTTAATTGATCATTTTAATAAGTTAATTAATTAATTAATTAATTTTTGTAAATTTAGTTTAATAAGTAGGATGAAGAAAATTAGGCCAAAATTGAAATGATTTAAGTGGCCAAAAGTGCAATGGCTAATCCATAAAGGGATGCCAGGGGGAGGGGCAAAAACGACGTAGTTTAAGGACAAAACCACGTCGTTTTGGTTAAGTCATAGAGATCAAATCCCAACCTTTTATTATCTTTGATCCAATGGCCCAGAATCAATTTTATTTGTCATATAAGAGGCTCTATAATCAGATTTTTGGCCTCATTTCACATAACACAAACTCTAGCCCCCTCTCTTCTCTCCCACTCATCCTCTGCCGCCGCGGCCCCTCTGCATGGCGGCATCACTGCCTGCCGCCGTCCAACAGCGCCCAAACACCTTCAAAATTTCACCATTTCATCCTCCCCTCTCCTCTTTCCAAATATCCAAACCAAAACCTCCAAAACCCACTCAAACTCTATGAATTTTAGATCTAGGAACCCTAGCCGCCACCCCTTTTGCCCAAATTCGTAGAGTTCATGGCATCTTCACCCCACAATACATACATGGTCGGATAGCTTCTTGTTTAGTATAGCTTTCCCTACTGATTTCGAAGCCAAACTCTGATTGCCATTTTCCCAGCTAGTTCCGGCAACCACTGCTGCCAAACCGCCTCTCTCGACTTTTATAAGCCACCATGCCCCAGGTTTCTTGCTTCCTCAAGCCACTGACCCATCTTTCGGCATATGGAGATTGAGTTGGCAAGAAACCTCGAGTTTGGTGGCCGTATCTCATCCTCCCCAGTGGTGTTAAGACGAACAAATTTAAGTACACGGAGTTAGGTATCAATCCAAGACCTTCATTCCCTCACTAATTTCTGATTTTTTAATAGCAATAGCTTTTTATTTCTCTTTTGGTCAAATTACTGTTAATTAGAATTTCAAGTAACTACGTTGTTTATTAGTCAACACTATTTATTTTAGTTTTTTCTGTTTGTTGAATTGTTCACTTAGTTAGTTGTTTAGTTAGTTGATTTTACTCGTTGTTCGATAGTTATTAATGTTCATTTAAGTTTTATTTTGGGCAGTGTTTTCTTATTTCATCGCCCGTTGTTAGGTCTCATTAATCGACTGATTTTAGTTTAGTTTGTTTGGATACTTAGTTCAATTGAAATTGAATTCATGTCCTAACTTTGCCTGTTCATAATTGGTTTGAGTATGAGTGGATTTGCTTGAGTTTCAGTCATGTGCTGATAAAAACTAAATACTTGAGTGTAAGGTACATGTTTGTTGCCTTTTACTATTTGGAGTAGGTTTGAGGTACAAGTTACTTGTGTCTAATTTTAGTGAAAAAGGACAGTCATTTATCATGATTTTGGACATATTTTTGGTACAACTTTGAATTACTTTCAAGGCTGCCCTCTTCTACAAAGGGAGGGTCTTTCTTTCACTTTAAAAAGGAGGAAGATCAGAGAAAAAGAGAGCTGAAGCCAAAAAATTTCAGCAGCCTTTCACCTTTGAATATTTTCAGAAAATAGCAAACACCCTCCAAAAAACATAAAAATTTTGAAGTTAGTTTGTTGTTACCTTCTTTTTTAAAAGTTGTTAAGCTTCAAGGTCAAATCTGGGTTGTTTCATTGGTTATTTTCATGTCGTTGCTGCGGGTTTTAAGTTATAGTTTTTGAGTTCGGATAGAGTTCATCACTGTTGTTTACTCTGAATCTGCAATCTAGTTTTCTGCTGTAGTTGGCCTCTGTATTTGCTGGACATCTAATATTAAAGAAAGTTATGCTTCAAAAGGTCCGTATCTATTCTTGCTCTTTCTACTTTATATCATTGGTTGTGTATCAAAGCCAAGAGAAATTATTTGATATGATTTTATTAAAAAGTTTTTTATCTCTATGAGTATTAAAGGAAAAAAAAAACCATCATCATACAGTTTGAAAGTTTTCATAGCCATTTCTTCTCTTGTTCCATTTCTGGAATTTTCTTTTCTTAGTTTCTCTATCATTTATGTTTAAATCATTTAAATTTGCTTAATACTTGCTAATATGTTAGCCGTTGAAAGCAGTTCTAGAAGTTTTATGGTAATAGGCTAGATTAACTAAAAGTAATTTCTCTTCTTTGCTTCATGTATTTGTTTAAGCATGTATTGTGGGAATTAAGTTAATGAAAAATATCTTCCACTCTTCCTAGTCAAGTTTAAAGGTTTGAATAATATTTTGTTAGTTTAAGATCATTTGACCTGCTAAGTTTATACTGCAAGTGTTCTTTCGAGCGCAAATCACTAATAAACATCATAAAAAATATATGAGTTTTTCTTAGTTATTTAATATTAGTTTATCTTAGAGTTAAAGGATGGTAATTCCAAATATTTGTTTGTTAGAGGTTTAATAGTCATTAGTCACATTATCGTCTCAGTTCAGGACTAATAATCGGTTCAGTTAGCAAGTATGATCTTTGAAATAAGAAAAAAATAACAATAATATATATATATATATATATATATATATATATATGTATGTATGCAGATCTAGCCATGTCATTAATATAGGGATTTAGCTTACTGAAATGATTTTTTTTCCCTTTCTTTGTTTCCTTTCTGTTTATGATTATTTCAGTCTCATTTTTAAAAAGTGCTGTTCATTCAATTGTAAAGTGTCATGAATTGAGATGCTTTAAAATTCCATTTGATCACGAACTATTCATTTTGAATATGTAAATAGTTTTCTTAAGCAAAATAAAATGAGAAATTATTCCAAAAAAAAAATATATTTTTTCTCTACTTTAATTAATTTCATAACATGATCTCTGAAGTTAGATATTTTTTTTTTTTGAATAAAAGTTACAATAAACTAGCTAAGTCTCAATAATTAAGCCAATTATTCTTATTATATATGAAGGTTACTCCTTTTTAGTCTATCAAATAATTTCAAAAAATTTGATTTTATTTACTTATTTTATTTTAATTTAATAATTCAATAACTTAGTGACTTTTAAATTAATTTAAACGCTAGACAATTAGTAGACGCGCTTTAACTTTTTTCATTCACGGACTCGCTTGCGTAGCGTGATGTTTATTATTCAATAATTTAATTCAATAATCTTATACAAAATACAATAAATTTAATCAATTTTTAATTTAATTAATCCTTTTTCATGACTGCGGATTCGCTTGCATAGCGCGGTTATCCAAAATTTTAATAATTAAGAGAGGATAGGTAAAACATGAAAATCCAGTAAAACACAGTTTTTATTCAAAATTAATTTAAGCCAAGTTTAAGTCAATAAAGCGGTCGTGCTAGAACCGTAGGACTCGGGGAATGCCTTACACCTTCTCTCCGGTCAACAGAATTCCTTATCTGACTTTATTTTCGCAGACCAATAATAAAATAGTCAAATCTTCCTTTGGCTAGGGATTCAAATAAAAGTTGACTTGGAACACCAAAAATTAATTCCAAGTGGCGACTCTGAATAACAAAATAATCTCTATCTCAAATTCATTACTTTAATTCGAAAAACTCTTTAATCCACAATCCATAAGATATATATCTTTTGGAGGTTAGAAAAGGGGTGTGACACTGGGAATTGGGGCCTTTTGTCCATTTGATGCCAGTTTTATTTGTTCCTTTTCCCCTTTTTTTGGCAACTGACTTGTACATTTCTTTTCTTGATTGTAAAATTCTTTATTTACATAAAAAAAAAATATTTGAAAAGTAAAAGGAAAAATTAAATCTGATAAGTCACTTTTAATTTGAATGTAGAGATATAATTTAAGCTTCTTAAAAATCTTTAAAGCTGAGTTTTATCAAAAATAATATCCGAGACTTTAGGGGCAAATTCCATACTTAGTTGAATACGAATAATTTTTCCCTCTTCAATATTATGACCCAAAAAACTTATATTTGTCTGGAAAAGATACATTTTGGGCTTAGATATTACTAGTCCATTCTGAATTATGATTTTTTTTTTTGAAAATATCTAGATGCTTAAAATGCATTTCTATATTTTTAGAAAATACCAGAATATGATCTATATAGACAATTATGAAATTAGTATAAGGTATGAAAATATCATTCATAATTTTCAGAAATTCAGAAGGGGCATTTTTTAACCCAAAAAATATTACGTTCCATTCATACTGATCTATTGGGACATTGAAAGCAGTTTTACATCTATCATTTTCTGCTATCTACATTTGTCAATATTCTTATTTTAAATCAAACTTAGAAAATATAATAGCCTCATGTAATCTATCTACTAAATCCTTTTTATTAGGGATTGGACATCTAATCTATTTTAACACCTTAAAAATGTGATGACCCAAGAGGTCATTTTATAAAATTAGACTCCGTTCCATGCTTAATAGCCATAAAAAACTAAAATTAAATACCTCGATTTGTATGCGCAGTCCGGGCGTGAAACCGGAAAGCTTTTATGTGGAAATATGAGAAATAGTAATTTTTAGAATTTAAATTTGATAAAAATTGACTTTGGTCAACCTTTTGAGTAAACGGACCCGGATCCGTGTTCTGACGATCCCGGGAGGTCCGCAGTAAAATATAGAACTCAGGCGTGTTCCCGAAAATGAATTCCAGTACAACTTTGTTATGACATTTAAAGGTTAACTGTGAAACTTGGTGAAAAACGGAGTTCGTTTGATGTGATTCGGACATTCGGTTGAAAAATTATGAACTTTAAGAGTTTTTGTTGAAAACTATGAGTTTTGAGGTTTAATTCATAGCTTTACATTTATTTGCATGATTTTATCGCACGAGAAAGTCCGTTTTTAGACTTGCGTGCATAATTTGTTTAGAGCCCCGAGGGCTCGGGTGAGTTTCGGATAGGCCACGGGGTATTTTTCAATTTAAATGAACTGCTGGTTTTCAATTTCCTGGTGTCCAGGTATTTTGTTCTATGCGATCGCATACGAAGGTCCGCGATCGCATAGAGTAAAATTCGAGGCCCCTATTGGTTGCATTGTGCGAACGCAATCCCACGAGTGCGATCGCATAGCTTCGCCCAGGCTTCACTGTGCAAACGCACCTGCAGCTCTGCGACCGCACTGAGTTAAATCAGGCCTGGGGGAGGGGAGGTCAATACACTGTGCGATCGCACCCCTCCCCATGCGAACGCACTGCCCAAATTCCCCTTACTCTGTGTGATCGCACCTCATTACTTGGGATTGCAGTTGCCCAGCCCAACTATTATAAATATCTTTTAAAAATCGGGCAGAACCCTTTCTTCTCCAAATTTTCAAGGTTCCATCCCTAAAAACGAGTTTTCTTCAACAATCTTCATCCCCAATTCATAGGTAATCAATTCCAAACCTTGGTCTTTCAATTCCTTACTATTTTGCATCACTTTTAAAGCAAAAACAAAGAATTTTCATGGTAAAAATTTAGGATTTGGGTAGAATTAGGGAGTTCTTTAAAAATTAAATTTTGATATCAAATTAAGGTCGGATTTCAAAATTAATAGCATATTTGGGTTCGTGGGTGAATGGATAAAGATAACTTGGTCCGAACCCCGAGTTTAGACCAAGCGGGCCGGGGTCGGGTTTTCACTTTTTTTTAGAAAACTTAGGAAAAATTATAATTTTCAATAAAGCTAGTTCCTATAGCCTTAGTTAATGATATTAAGTTAATTTTGATTAGATTCGAGATAATTAGAGGTGAATTCAAAAGGAAAAGCAATAATTGAGCAGTGAGTGGCCTGCGAAATTGAGGTAAGTGTTTGGTCTAACTTTGGATTGAGGGAATAGGACTCCCCACTTGTTTGTTATGTGAAATGCATGGGCGTGGTGTATCGGTGTGGTGACGAGTATCTATGCACCACCCAAATTGTCTGTTAAACATGACCCCCTTCCCGTTCCCCACTTATTTCATCATTATCTTAATTGTTATATGTTCATTATTGCTTCTATGACTATTTGGCCTTGTTGATTTGCTGTCAGATATTGTTGTGATTATTTGGAAAGAGTATTGGTTGTTTGAGCTGGTTTCCTTGTGATATGT
>MDKJ01367436.1:0-19728 GCA_005239525.1 Nicotiana knightiana | reverse complement strand
GATGGATGATCTTTCTCTCTCTAAGAACCCTCTTCCTCACTCTAGAATTATAAAAGAATGGCTTAATATTGGGTAGAACATGTGCTTTTAACGAAATAGGGTCAGGTCTTAAAATAAGAAAAATGGGTTCCTCGACACAGGTATGCGGTCGCATATGCGGTTGCATATGCGGCCGCATGATGGTTATGTGGTCTGCAAAGTGACCGCAGAAATAGTTTACAAGAAGTTGAATTTTCTGACTGTGTATGCGACCACTATGCGGTCTGCATACCTATTCTGCGGTCGCATAATGTACTCCAAAACTCCCCTTCGCAAAAGTTCAAGGCAGATATGTGATTAACATGTGGCCCGCAATGCAATTATGCGATCGCATAATTGGGCCGCATGACTGGCCTCGAATTTGGCCAATTTTCTACTTCACTTTGTTGCCATTATGTGGTCCGGAGAGTGAGTATGCGGTCGCATACTGGCCGCAGAAATGTGTAGATCTAAGAAACATTTTCTTCTCTGTCTGTAGGGTACTGTTCAATCTAAAAAGTCCGAACCACGGCGAGCTTGCTCACCACGAAGAATTTCTACTATAATAACGCAGGAATCTAGCTGGGCACCACTAAATCTCGAGTTTTTGGTTAATAATTTTACGGGTCCTTACATCCTCCCGCGCTTAAGATCATTCATCCTCGAATAAGGATCAAGGCTCACTTAGGTTCAGTTATACCACATACCAACAGCCCCAAATTTTGCCTAACTCCAAAATTTTCTAAAAATTTTGCCAGAGTTTCCTTTGTAGTTAGGCCTATCTACCTGCCAGAGAGCCCCCAAAACACAACTTAGCAACATATTTATGATTAGATGTCACAACAGGACGCAAAATAACACCAAGCAATGTCTCAAGAGGGACATTTAACTAGAAACGAGTGTCTTTTATATTAGCTGAACAAGTGATACAAAATTTTGGGGAAACAACTTCATAGAACTATTACATGGTTATTCAAACAGATGAGGGTACTTCTTTTTCATTTCATTCTCGGATTCCCAAATAGCTTCTTTGACTTGCTGGTCCCACCATAATACCTTCACGGATGAAATTTCTTTATTTTTCAACTTTCAGATATGTCTATCAAGTATATCAATCAGAATCTCTTCATATGAAAATTCTTCACTAACCTCGATGGTCTCAACCAGCACAATAGCGGACGGATATCCAGTTACTGTCTTCAACATGGACACATGGAATACCTGGTGCACTAATGACATCTTAGGTGGTAGCTCAAGCTTGTACGCCACCTGACCTATCCTTTGAATGATTCTATATGGCCCGACATACCTTGGACTTAATTTACCTTTCTTTCCAAACAACATGATCCCCTTCATGGGAGATACCTTCAAGAAAACCCAATCATCTTCTTTGAACTCCAAGTCTCTGCAATGAACATCCAAATAGGATTTTTGGCAACTCTGAGCAGTTTCAACCGCTCTTTTATGATCTTAAACTTTTCCATATCCTAATGCACAAGGCCTGGTCCTATTAGTTCAGCTTCTACAGCCTCGAACCACCCAATCGGCGATCTACATCTTCTACCATACAAGGCCTCAAACGGCGCCATCTGAATACTGGTATGGAAACTGTTGTTATAAGCAAATTCCAGGAGCGAAAAATGATCATCCCATCTACCCTTGAAGTCAAGCACGCAACATGTCCTCAAGCATCTGAATAGTCCACTCTGCTTGCCCATCAGTCTGTGGATGGAAAGTCGTGCTAATATTTACCTGCATACCCACACCTTGCTGATATTTCTTCCAGAAATTAGCTCTGAACTGGGCCCTGCGATTAGAAATGATGGGAAATAGAGTGCCATAAAGCCTGACTATTTCCTTGATATACAATTAAGCATATTTTTCCACAGTGTCGGTGGATTTAACCGGAACGAAGTGAGCTGATTTCGTGAGTCGATCTACGATCATCCAAATTGAGTTAAACTTACGCGGAGTGCGCGGCGACCCTACCACATAATTCATATTGATCATTTCCCATTTCTACATTGGAATTTAAATACTCTAAGCTAACCCACTGGGCCTTTGATGATCGACCTTCACTTATTGACAGTTTGAACATTTTTCCACAATGCCCGCGATGCCCCTCTTCATGTCATTCCACCAGTAAACTTCCTTGAGGTCATGATACATTTTCGTAGAACCTGGGTGCACGGAATGTCTAGAAGTATGAGCTTATGCCATGATTCTTTTCGAAAGACCCACATAGTCGCCCTTGGTATTGTAATGTGCCATCATTCATGCCGAGAGAAAAGGCCGTAGTCTTATTTTTATGAATCCCTTCCTTCAGTTGTACCAACATTGGATCATTGTATTGTTTCTCCTTGACTTTCACTATAAGCGATGATTCTTACCTATTTCGCATAATCACTCTCCCTTCATTAGATTCCGCAAGACGAACTCCCAAATTGGCCAACTGGTGGACCTCCCGGGCCAAGGGCCTTCGACATTCCTCTAAGTGAGCCAAACTACCCATAGATTTCTGACTAAGAGCATCTGCCACCACATTCACTTTCCCAGGATGAAACAAAATGTCAATGTCATAATTTTTGAGCAACTCAAGCCACCTTCTCTGCCTCAAGTTCAATTCCTTCTGTCTGAAAATGTATTGAAGACTCTTGTGGTCCATGAATACATCTACATAGACTCCATACAAATAATGACGCTAATTTTTAATGCAAAAACCACCGCAGCAAGCTCTAAGTCGTGAGTTGGATAGTTATTTTCATGATTCTTAAGTTGCCTTGAAGCATAAGTTATAACCTTACCATGTTGCATCAATACAAACCCAAGACCGATCCTTGAAGAATCACAATACACCACAAACCCCTCTGTACCCTTTGGGAGTGTCAATACCGGCATCGAAGTCAATCTTGTTTTCAATTCCTGGAAACCCCTTTCACAAGCATCGGACCACTGGAACTTAACCGCTTTTTGCGTCTGTTTTGTCAATGGAGAGGCAAGAGTGGAGAAGCCCTCCATAAAACTCCTATAATACCCGCCAAACCCAAGAAACTGCGAATCTCTGTCAAAGTGGTAGGTCTAGGCCAATCCTTTAATGCTTCAATCCTTTGAGGATTGACCTTAATCCCTTCTCTGGAGAACATGCCAGAAATGTAACGGATTCAAGCCAAAATTCACATTTCGAGGACATTGCATACAATTGGTGTTGATGAAGTGTCTGCAGAACTGCCTTGAGGTGGTCGGCGTGATCCTCTCGACTTCGTGAATATACAAGGATGTCGCCAATGAACACAATATCACAAAAGAGTCAAGAAACGGCTTGAAGACTAGATTCATAAGACCCATGAAGGCTGACGGGGCATTTGTTAACCCGAAAGACATTACCAAAAACTCAAAGTGCCCATACCAGGTTCTGAAAGCCATTTTCGGGATATCCTGCTTCCTTACCTTCAATTGATGGTACCAGGACCGCTAATCAATTTTGGAGAAGAACTTAGCACCTTTTAATTGATTAAATAAATCATCTATTCTAGGAAATGGGTATTTGTTTTTTATTGTGACATTGTTGAGTTGTCGGTAGTCAATACACATTCGTAGCGATCCATCTTTCTTCTTAACAAAGAGAACTGGTGCGCCCCAAGGCGACACACTCGGTCGGATTAAACCTTTCTCTAGCAAATCATTCAGTTGTTCCTTTAGTACTTTTAATTCCACCGGCGCCATTCTATAAGGTGGAATGGATATAGGCTGTGTGCCTAACATCACATCAATCCTAAAATCAATCTCCCTGTCCGGAGGAATCCCAGGGAGCTCATCCAAAAAAAACATCATGAGTTCATTCAGAATTGGTACAGATTCAAGGGTAGGCACCTAAGTAGTGGTGTCCGTAACTCAGACCAAATGATAAATACACCCCTTACTGATCATCTTCATGGCCTTAAGGTAAGAAATAAACCTACAAATTGGCATAACATTATTCCCCTCCCACTGGACAGCTGGCTCGTTAGGAAACTCAAGCCTCATAATTCTAGTTCGGCAATCGAGTTTGGCAACACATGAATAAAGCCAATCCACTCCCATTATTACATCAAAATCAATCATCCCTAGTTCAGTGAGATCAGCCATTGTATCCCGACCATGCACTGTGACCACACAATCTCTACAAACCCGCGCGGTCATAATAGACTCGCCAACCGGAGTAGATACAGAGAAAGACTCATGAAGTTGTTTCGGTTCTATCCCAAAGCTCGTAGCAACATAAGGAGTAACATAGGACAAAGAAGATTCGGGATCAATAAGGGCATACACATCATGAGATTGAACAGCCAATATACCTATGACGACATCTGGAGAAGCCTCTGTACTCATTCGACCACTCATAAGATAGAACCAGCTGGGTCCTCCCAAACTATGTGCACCACCCCTGGCTGCAGCACACCCTGCAGGTGATGGAGAGCCTCGAGCTGGAGGGTGTTCTGAAGAGGTAGCAGTTGTAGGACTGGATGACAGAGTTTTTCCCCTGCCTCCACCCTGGCGGGATGCACGAAACTCCATTTGATTATGGCCTCTCATTCTGCTGCTGCTGGAATCTCCCTCCTAATCGGCACTGATAGTGGGACCCCCTGCTGCCCTGACTGGGCCTAAAGCGATTCCCATGCTGCTGACTATGCCCTGATGGCGGGGCACTAGCTGAAAACCGAGCATAAGACTCGGATGGCCCTGATGATCCTCCCTGAAAAGTTGATCTCCCACCTCTGAATGAATCCCCAAGGTTTCCTGTTGATCGGGCCCTATTATGACCTTCTCGTTCCATCATGTGCTTTAAATTTCAAGCCTCTATATCTTCCCCAAGGTTGGAGTCCTCCCACATCCCAAACCAGGAATATGCCACCCCTTTCAGACAATAGGAGGCCAACTCTACTCCTTCCATCTTAGTAACATGCATAACTCGGAGAGTCATATGCATCTCATCAATAAAATCCTGAGGGTCTGCCTCGGGATCAATACCTGTGAACACTGGAGGGTCTAACTGAAGGAACCTGTTTACCCTAGAACTGGAAGAGTCCCCTTGAAAGCTATATGAGGTGGGTGCAACATTGGACCTCATGGCCTGGGAAGCCACTAACTGAATCAGCATCTAAATAGCTCCCCTAAGATCCCCATCATAAATACTGGGATCGGAAGCTTGGCCTGGAGGTGGAACAGGCATATCGACGGGAGGGATTGTGGCATCCTACGCGGGTATAGGAACTGGGGTAGTCTGTTCTGGAGTAGACGAATCAGACAGTGTGCTAGTAGGGGGACTATCCTCACCCACAGTATCAAGTTGGGAATCAATAGCCACTATTGGGGTGGCATTGGCTTCTTGGCCGCTCTCTTCTTAGGTGCCATTTACTGAAAGATACAAAAATTCACGGGTTAGAGGAAAACAACCTCACATCCCGCTCTATCGCACGATATTGAACAACAATGAAGGGTATTATTCCTAAATGTCTGAGTATCCCCCTAATTATATATATGGTCGACAACACACCGATAATAAGGGCTCTACTAGACACAGCTCTCAAACATCCTAGGACACTATAAAACCTTAGGCTCTGATACCAAGTTTGTCACGCCTCAACCTCGGGGAGCGCGCCCAGTGCTCAATCGAGTGGACCTGGTCAAGCAAACCTATTAAACATTTCCTACCTGACTCATTCATAATCCGAAAAGGGAACGCATCACCATTTGTTGAATAGAGAAGAGATCAGTTATATAAATATATAGAATTTGCTAGTTCATTCTTCCTTATATAAATTATGCCATAGTTAAGTTTCCAAAGTTACATACAGGTTACAATTTAGTGGAAAAGAGTTTCAAATACAACTTGATCCAATGACCACCCCGACAACCATACATGACCCACATAATCATCTACGGAGACTGCTGCGAGGGGAGAAAGAGAGCACCACAAAGACTGCTGTAAGGAGAGAAAGAGAGCACCGCATTCTGCGATCGGTGCTATCTGCGATGGAACAACCTACATTCATTCAAATATGTAGCGCCCCATGCAAAAGGGACGTTAGTACTGTCGAATAGTACTAGTATGTAAAAGCAAACACCAATCTTAGTAGAATGAATAGTAAAGAAAAGAGAAGGCAGGCATAATAATCAATAAGTTCTTCACATACGTACACAAGAAACACTAAGTAAGCATCAGATAGTTTCCAATTCAATGTTTCCATCTCTTTTAGGTTAATAATCTTTAGTGCCAAGTTCCACCACCCACAATGCCACCGTGGTTTTACACGGGTCCAGTCTAGGCCCAACGGACTAAGCCATGCCAAGTGAGACATATCCATATCCACAATTTAAGTCAATAATTCCAGCACAAATGCCACCATGTGTACAACATGGTGTCCGATCTCGGCCCGATCGGATAAGCCATCTCACTTGAGACATAACCCATTTCAATTGTTCAACTCAGTCCACATATCTTTCTCATCATTCATTACATGGCACAAGCAGCCTCATTTGTTAAATCCTTCTCCGCACTTGGACACTTTTTCTTTTTCAATTCAAATCTTTCCCTTTTTTATAAGTTCAAATAACAGTATCAATCATATCGATAAGTTATATCACATAAGGCATCGCACACATTAAGGGAAAAAGCTTGGAAATCATAGCACGTTCTCAAATAGCATGATTACACGGTAAACATTTAGAACAATTACGGAGCATAAATCTTTCATCCCAACACATTAAGGCAATCAATTCTAGTATGATCAAGTTGGAACTAACACCACTTATTCGGACACTAAGAGTTCAATTCTAAGAAGAAGAGAGATAGTCATTCATACCTTAATTGAGTTTTCCTTAGAGCTTTAGGACGATCCCGGATTTAGCAACTTCAATCTATTCTAATAATATAGCAAGATTGAACCCAAAATTAGGAGAATAGTCGTAATTTTAGCTCATTATAGCACGTTGCCAAACACTAGGTGTGCATTACTGTTCTTAGGTTTTTTATGAAACATTCTACTGTTCTTCTACCCATTCTTAGTTTATAATTTCCCCTCTTATTTTAGGAATACATGCACGCAAGAAACTTATCCCCCCCCCCACACCCAGTATTTACTTCACCAATTATTCCCTTTTTTACTAGATTTTTGAGTAAGATAGGGTATAGATTCTTACATTCAATCTTATGGACCTCTTGAAAATCTTCAGTATTTAGCAAGAATGATGAACACTAGTTGATGGATGATCTTTCTCTCTGTAAGAACCCTCTTCCTCACTCTAGAATTATAAATGAATGGCTCAATATTGTGTAGAACATGTGCGTTTAATGGAATAGGGCCACGTCTTAAAATAAAAAAAATGGCTGCTCCAACACAGGTATGCGGTCCGCAAAGTGACCGCAGGAATAGCCTCTTGCAAGTTAAACTTTTTGACTGTGTATGCGACCACTATGCGGTCTGCATACCCTTTCTGTGATCGCCTAATTCACCACAGAACTCCCATTTGAAAAAGTTCAAGGCAGATATGCGATCAACATGCGTCCCGCAAACGATTATACGATCGCATAATTGGGCCGCATAAGTGGCCTCAAATTTGGCCAATTTTCTGCTTCACTCTATGGCCATTATGCGGTCCTCATAGTCATTATGCCGCTGCATACTGGGTCACAAAAATGCATAAATCTGATAAAAATTTTCTTCTCAATCCGTAGGGTCTTGTTCAATCCAAAAAGTCCGAAACGCAACGAGCTTGCTCGCCGCGACGAATTTCTACTATAATAACGCAGGAATCTAACTGGGCACCACGAAATCTCGAGCTTTTGGTTAAAAAATTTATAGATCCTTACAACCTAGTCCTTAAGACTAGGTTCCGTCACGATACCCAACGGAGGAAAAATTGGGTCGTACCAAGTTGGTATCAGAGTCCTAGGTCCACAGGTATTACGAGTCATAAGCGAGTTTAATAGAGTCTTGTGGATCGGTATGGAGACGTCTGTACTTATCTTCGAGGGGCTACAGAACTATTAGGATAACTTCACTTCCTTCATTCCTATCGTGCGAGTTTATTGATCTTGAAGCTTGGAAAATTTATCATTCCATTCTCTCACAGATGGTGAAACACGAACTGCAGATCTTGATGATGTTACCCACGGAGCAGATGTCGCTAGGGGTAGAGGTAGAGGCTGACGAGGGGCACGTGTGGTAGCTAGAGCACCAACCAGAGCCGTAGTTGAGGAGCCGCCAGTAGTTCTAGTTGAGGGGCAGGTACCGTAGGCGCCTGCTGTTACCCCCGAACTTTAGGAGACCTTGGCAAAATTCCTGAGTATGATTGGTACATTGACTCAGGCAGGGTTGATTCCGGTTGCACCAGCTACTTCACAAACAAGTGGAGGAGCTCAGACTCCCGCTGCCCACACTCTAGAGCAGCAAGATAATATTGGTCAGCTTCTAGGTGTCATAGCAGTACAACCTGTAGTCCCAGTTCAACTCGTTGTTAGGGTAGCAGCACCTGAGGAAGAGAAGCTTAGGCTAGAGAGGTAAAAGAAGTACAACCCTCCTACGTTTAGTGTATTGGCGACCAAGGTTTCCTAGAAGAGTGTCACTGCATTGTTAGTACTATGGGTATTGTTGAGACGAGCGGGGTTGCTTTTGTTACATTTCAGCTCAGGGTAGCGGCTTATAAGTGGTGGTGGGCATACGAGTTGGGTTCAGCTTCACTTACAGGGGGTAAGTTTTCAGAGATGTTCTTGATAGAGTTTGTACCTCACCCCCTCCGAAATGCATGGCGCGTGGATTTTGAGCAGCTGCGCCAGGGCACTATGTCAGTATTAGAGTATGCCGTCAGATTCGGTGATTTGGTCAGACATGCACCTACTTTGGTCTCTACAGTTAGAGAGTGAGTCCGTAGATTCATTGAGGGGCTCCGACATGATATTCGGTTCAACATGGCTCAGAATCAGATGTTTTATTTCAGCAGGTGGTAGGGATTGCTTGCCGAGTTGAAGGCATGCGGGATCGTGAGAGAGATGACAGGTGGGACTGTGAGAGAGATGACAGGCGGAGCTATGAGAGGGAGGACATGCGAGGCCAGGAGAGAGAGGATAGAGAGGCGAGGATGCCTCGTACGACAGAGAGCTCTGTTGGTCCTTATTTTTTAGGCAAGGTACGACATGGTAGAGGTTTTCTAGGTTAGCCAATTCAGTTGCACTTCCGGCTTCGCACCGTGTTTCAGGTGCCCATGGGTCTTAGAGTACTCGTATTGCACAGTTTCCACCGCCACATCAGCAGAGAGGTTGTTTTGAGTGTGGAGATATCAACCACATGGTGAGAGATTTTCCTAGGCTCCGGGAAGATATGTTACAGCGGGATATTCAGGCGAGTAAGGGAGCCCAAGAGGGGGAGGCATGACCCGTTGATGTGTTTCATATAGTAGGCTGGATGTCGTTGTTCCAGATGTTATCATACATGTATGTTTTGATATGTTACATAGAGGAACCATTTGTATCTCATTAGGATTCGGGTGGTGGGGACAAGTTCTCTTATTGGTTGTTTTATTTATGAGTGAGTTTCATGATGTGCACTCTATTTACGTGTTTTCCCCTGTTGGGAGATTTTATGAGAGGTAGTCGTGCCTATCATTGTTTTTATTCCTTATTAAGAGTTACAAGACGAGTAGTGAATTTTTGTTGTCCTTTAATGTAGGCTTGTTGCGGAGTATTTTGGTTACGAGCAGTGATTTGACACTCTACCGGGGTGAGAGTTCAGTGAGTGTCATAATTTTATTGGCACAGCTGAGTTAGTGGAAGATTTCAATTGGTATGATGTATACCCGATCTGTGATTTAGATTTGAGGATGAGACCCTCGTGATTTTATGTGTTTTTATGTGTTCAAATCGGGCTGTGTACCGCGATAGGTTTATATCAGGATGAGATCCTCGTGATTTATTCATATGCTTTATTTTTTCTCTTGTTATATTTTTTTGTAGGATAGCACTGATAGAGAGTTGTGTTAGTTGTGGCTTGGTGATTCGGGTGTCTAACTATTAAGTATTCATGTTTCTTGCATCATTATCAGTGTTATGAAGGTTTGAAACAGAGTTCTATCAGATATGAGGCTAATTGCCAGTGTTGGGTTGATTTCGGACATTTGTTGTGATCAGAAGTGTTATTATGGGCCTATGTGTGGTGTGTTATATTGCATGGTCATACCTTGTGAGTGTAGGAGGAGTTGATTCAGCTGGTTGAGACGGATACCAGATATGGATCTAGAATCGTGTCTTTTGGAAATTAATAGAAGGTGAGGAATTGAGGTGTGAGGCTTATCGGTGGTGGTAGGAAGGCTAATTGCAGTTGAGATGGTGTCGTCGATATTATGTAGAGGGGTGACATGGGATCACCCGCGCGTGTATGTTGGAAGTACGCATTAAGTGATTTGATAAGTTCGAGGTGAATCATGGTATGTTCGAGGACGAATGCTTATTTCAAGAGGGAGAGAATGTAACGACTGACCGATTGTTTTGCGAATTTAAGCTCCATTCAGCGGCATAAGATCTTGAACAGCTTCATATTATGTGTATCGACATGCATGCATGGTCGAATCCAGTTACCGGATGATTCAGAGTCGAATTGGAGTAAGGAATCCAGTGTTGGAAGCTTAAGTAGGTGAGAATTTTGCCGGTATGTGGCTTTTGTGTAAACGGTTCAGGAATGAGTTTTGGATGATGCCAGAATCTGTGTGTTGCTTCTGGACTTAGGCACCCGTCCGGATTTGGATTTTAAGGTCCGTAGAGTAATTTGAGGCAATTCGGCGAAAGTTGGAAAATTAGAAGTTTGGAAAATGGAGAAGTTTGACCCATGTTTGCCTTTTGTTGTATTGGGGTCACAACGCGATTCCGATAGTTGG
This sequence comes from Nicotiana knightiana, assembly GCA_005239525.1. Classification (NCBI taxonomy): domain Eukaryota; kingdom Viridiplantae; phylum Streptophyta; class Magnoliopsida; order Solanales; family Solanaceae; genus Nicotiana; species Nicotiana knightiana. The sequence goes on along the minus strand of MDKJ01367436.1, from coordinate 8,805 downwards.
AGCAGATCCTTTATGTCTTTTGGGACTTGTCTGCAAAATTTGACGTCATTCCGGGTTGGTTTTATTGGTTTCAACACAAGTTTTTGAAGTTGGAAGATTTGGAAATTCATAAGTTCGATTCTTGGTACGATTCGTATTTTCGTCGTTGTTTGATGTGATGTGAGGCCCCGAGTGAGTTCCTGTTAGGTTACAGAACTTGTTTGTGTGTTTAGACGGGGGCCTCGGTTGTGTTTCTGGTGGGCTACGGATCATTTTCCCTTATATTTGAACTGCTGGTTCTGGTGTCTGATGTCCTTCTTCGCGATCGCGAAGCTCCTTTCGCGTTCGCGAAGAATCTCTGTTGATATCCCTAATTTCTTTGTTCGAGTTCATGTAATGTTCCTCGCGATCGCGTAGCTCTGCATATTTCCCTCTTCGTGTTCGCGTCTTCTATTCGGCGTTCGCATAGTAGAAAACCTGGCCTTGAGCACTGGTACTCGTTACTCTTTGCGTTCGCGGGTTTCCCTATGCCATCGCGTATGCTTCCGTATTTTCTCCTCCGCGTTCGCGAGCGTGTCTTCGCGTTCGCGAAACACAACCTGGGCAGCCTTAATTCTTCTTCTTCGCGAACTCGATCCTTCCTCCCCCCGTTCTGATGCTTAAGGAGCTGGGCAGAATATATGTTTTACAAATCGAGGTTAGACCATTTTCACCATATTTTGACTTGTAGAGCTCGGTTTTGAGCGCTTCTTGGTGGGTTTTTCAAGCAATTCGATTGGGTAAGTGTTATTCACTTAGAATTAAATATATTCCATGATGTTATCTTTGTTTTTATCATTTAATTTGTGTTTTGAGTTGAGGAAAATGTTAGCTTTTGAAGAAAATTTCTAAAATAAAAAATCATGATTTGAGGGACGAAATGGCGTCAGAATTTGGTAATTTTAGTATGGGTGAACTTGTGGCGGAATGGGTGTTCGAGTTTTGTAAAAATTGTCGGGTTCCAATGTGCGGGTCCGGGGGTCGAGTTTTGGGTTAATTTTTTGGATTTTATTAAGATTTAGACTTTATGATCCGGAATAGTTTCTTATGAGTTTTATTTATGTTTTGAAGTTATTTTGATTAGATTTGAGCCTCCCGAAGGTCTTTTTCCCGAGAAGTTCATTTTAGAGTACCGGTTTGTCATTTTTGAGGTAAGTATCTTGCCGAACCTTGTGTGGAGGAACTACCCCTTAAGATTTGAGTCTTCTATGTTGATTGTAGTCCGTGTACGCGAGGTGAATAGTGCATACTCAGACTTATTTGTGGAAAGCTGGACTTTTAGGAATCTTAGGTCCTTGTATTCACTGAGTATGAATTTGTTCTTGATATGGCTGAGTTCCTATTTACTAGTTTAATCTCTACTTGCTTAAATTAGATTTACATGATTTTGGATTCACTATTATTGCCTACTTGACTCCTAATTGACTTAACTGAAGATTTTATCCCCTTTACTGTCATGCTATACCCTCATAACTGCTCATCTCTATATGTAATTATCATCATCTCATCCTATAATTGTTTGGTCTTAATTGAGGTTAATGATATCTTCTCGTTGCTTGTCCTTAAGTGAAATTGTTGAATATCCTCGTAACTGCTCAACCTTAAAAGAAGTTTAGATATCCTATACCTTAGTTGACTTGCCCTTATATGGAGTTAATGGATTCGTGTTAGTTTTCTTGATGTTGGACCGTGCATTTGGGTACGACTGTTACATGCTATTTTCTTCCTTGTTGAGATGTTCTTATTATGCCTAGCATTCTTTATTGTGTTTATTCCTTGTGAACTAGCATAGCCTTGCTTTTCTTATGGTCGAAGGTTCTTGAGTTGATGTATTTACTGTATCTTGTATTATTGTCATTTGTTGTTGTTGTACTTGTTGTGGTGTTGCACGAGCTTTCTACCATGTGGTTGTTAATATGGGGACTTTCACTAGGTTTGTATCGTGCCTTGTTTCTATTGATATTGCACATGCAGCATGACAAGGCGGGATATGTATATGTGGTTTGTGCATGTGGCGAGACAAGGTGGGAACATTATTGTGCGCTTGTGGCGAGATAAGGCCGGCATTCACTTTACTATTGCACACGTGGCGAGACAAGGTGGGTTGTGTCAGGAATTATTTGTGATACTTGTGTTGGCCTAGGGGCATTTTTTGTTGTTGATATTGTGTAACGGTACACTTACTGTGTGAGCTTACTCTTGTGGAAATAGGGAGAAAACATTGTACATGTTGCCCTCTTTCTTTCCTTATGCTAATGGGCTGTTGAATTTTGTTAGGACACCTGCACAAGCATACACGTAGTTAAGCACTATTATCGGATTAAGGGTTTTCTTGTAATTGTTGAGTATAGATACCCTTGTTGTACTTACCTTATATGTGGAAGTGACTCCAATTGGCACTTGAGTCGCCGTGAAGTTATTAGCTGAAACAAGGGAACAAGATGTGGATGTTAGGGTTCAGATAGTGGGACCCGTGAGTTGTGATTTGTCCGAGGTTTGGTACCTCGTGGAGATGACTAAGAATTTGATGTAAAAGTAGTTAAAATTGTTCGTGTTATTTTTACGACTTTTCCGCTGATACATGTTTTTCCTTTCCTTACTAAATTTTACTATATTGTTATCCATATTGTGAAGCTCATACTCCGTATCCCTATACTTTACTTGTTCAATTATTAGATCGGTGGGTGTCTTGACTAGTCCTCGTCACTACTTCACGGAGGTTAGTCTTGATACTTACTGGGCACCGCTGAGGTGTGCTCATACTACACTTCTGTATATTTTTGTGCATATTCCAGGTTTCTTGCGTAGCTGGTCGATCGATAGCTAGCAGCACGCATGTTGTCGTGGAGACTCAAGGTAAAGCCGCTACAACGCTCGCGGGTTTCAGAGTCACAGTATTATTTTGTTCATACACTGTTGTACTTATTTTTGAAAAGTGGCAGTTAGGAGTTATAGTATAAATTATTGTAAAGCTTATGACTTGTACTTACCGAGTTTTGCGAAAATATGTAATGTATAGAGATTCATTACAGAAAGCATTCAAATGTTTTGATATTATGATTGATATTCAGTAATATTAGGCTTACCTAGTCCTTAAGACTAGGTGCTGTAACGATACCCAACGGAGAAAAAATTGGATTGTGACAGATATATCGATCATTTATGATGTCATGCGAGCTTATCATTGGAATAAACGCTTTGTATTTTTAGTTAAAAGTATCTGAAATAGATTGTACTCATCAAGATTGAACCAATATTTATGGACAGGAGATAGTATGCCTAGTAGATTTTAAAGCAAACATTAACAAAGTACATTTAAGAAGCACCAAATGGATTAACTAATATCCATTCTTATTTGAGAAAACAGAAAAAGTGGTAGCAGCAACACTGATCCGTCACACTGGCAATGTTTAAGCGTCGATCTTAAAAGGCTCCAACACTGCGTAATACACGGATTTCTTGCTGAGGTAATGGGGCATAAATTCAGTACTCCATTTGAAGGATTTGTACAATGGTGGATTGCACGGATTAACAAGTGATTTTGCAGGCTCAACGACCTCTTCTGGACAAATGAAAGTACAAATAGATGCCCGTGCTTGAGTTTTGTTGGTCACCACTCTATGTGCTACACTTCCTAGCTTCCCGTTGCTAATAACCTGCATTTATACGACGAGTTCATTCATTACCTAAATGATCATTCAACTATTCGAAATTAGCTAGTAATGTTAAGGACCATTACCGTTAGAGCTAAACCAGAATTGACAACAAGTGCATGAGGTAGAGGTTCTATGCCAATCCATTTCTCATCCTTTATTATTTGAAGGCCATATGCATCTTTTTGGATTATGGTTATGAGATTAGGATCACAATGTCCACCAACTCCTAATGTTAAACTTGGATCTGGGCATTCTGGGTAAAGAATGGCAAGCATTCTCTGCCCTAGATCTTTGTCAAAATACCCTGCCTCCAACCCTAGCCCTTCACTTACCAGACCCAAGATAATCTTGCTTAGCTTTCTCACTTCAGCAGAATATGCACCAATAACATCCCTGAAATTTCATTCTCTTATTTTACATAGACATGAAAAGACAGGGGAAGAAAACAACCTGAAGAAATGTCCTTTATACTTCGAGTAGTTTTACATAGTATAGTTGTCCCCAAAATAATAGCTGAAAAATATATATTTATATTAATGGATAATATACATATGTTATACATAATTAGTGTATATTTTTGTATATTTGACCATCGGTTGTAATTATTTTTGGTAGCAACAACATATCAAGTGTAATCTCACGAAGTGAGCTATGCAGAGGGTAGTGTCTATGCAGAGCTTACCCCTGCTCTTGTGAATATAGAGAAGCAATTTCCAATAGATGTAGTTATTTTTTGCCGACCGATAAAATGCCGTAAAAGCCCGATTAATTCAATCATGTCTTGAAACATTTCTTTTTGACAATATTGGTTATAAACTACATAAAACCCATCTATAAGTTGCTAAATAAAAATATATAATCCCCAATAATTTCTTCCGGATTTAAAACTTAATATTTACCAAGATATAATACATAACGTGAAATCAAAAAACAAAAAAATAAAAAAATAAATAAAAATTGAGGAACAGAATTAGGTACCTATATCTTGGAGGTTTATCAGGCCAAATGCTTTTTTCTTCCCCGTCAATGTTGCAGGTGTGCTCGAGAACATCTCTCCAGTATTTATTCTCTTCTGTTTCATAATGCCTAGCACTACTAATATATAGTGTTGCTGCACCTCTTGCTGCATTTGCTGCACCTCTTGCTGCATAGCATAATTCGCTTTCTCTTCCACTGGCAAGCTGAAGAACTCCTGCTACACTTTCATCGCCTCGTCCATTAGATTTTCTGGTATTCCATGATTGGTTACCTGTTTTATCATACATGGTATTACTTCAATTGATAAAGTATAAGGTCTTTTATTAAAATTTGGCTTTAAAAAAGAGAGATCGCAAATGTCTTAGTACTGCACAAACAAATGAGCCTGGAAAAAACCATATTCTTCGCAAGCTTTCGGAAGTTGTTGAACGACAACAAATCGTTCTTCGCCCTTAGCTTTTCCCAAATTGATGACTGGGATTTCCTTGACAATTGGAACTTGATCCCCTGGCCTTTCATGCATTGGTAAGACATAACTTGGAGGAAGTGTTTCGCCTTTATTTGACCAGCTAGAGATTAGGTCCGCCATTTTCTCCTTTTCTTGTGACTGAATCTAACTAAAGCAAAAACGAAACTGAATATATAATCTTAAAAAGAGGTGATATATATACAAGCACCCAAGAATAGAAAAACCCAAGAGCAAAATCGGACCTAGGATTTGAAGACGACTGAGTACACCACTACCTTTAAGCATACACCTAGCACTGAGCATAGATTCTACGCAGGTACAAATAGTGGTGGAGCAAGAATTTCATTAAGGAGTGACAAAATATAAAAAAACAAACTCACCAAGAAATCAATACGTGTCAGTATATAGTATATATACATATTTAAAAAGCGAAGTATCATAAATTCACAAGTAATTTGCCATTTACAGGGAATCATATTCCTATGAAAGAGAAAAGGAAATGCAACTTTATTTTAAATAGTGGAATCACATCCATTTTAGCAACAACGACACAAGATCTATAAAAATTACTAAAACATAAAAGGAAGAAAAAAGCAACAATATATTTTAATTGGTGAATCATACCCCTTCTAACAAACTAAGTTTTATGATAACTAAAGACTTTAATGAAAGGAAAAATTAATTATTTTGTTAAATGTCAATCCCTTGGCTTATCGTAGGAGAAAAAAAGAGAAGACGAACCTGGGAAAATAGACTTCAGATTGTCATTTTTTTGTACGTTTACCTACAGGGGATAAAATGACTCATTTATAGGGAACAAAAATGCATAAACGTACGTTTGTGTGACGTAGCAAATATTAATCCATACAAGTTTAAGATTTGACAATGCATTTGCTTCACTCTTGAAAGAAGAATCATAAATATTTTCACAAACTCTCAGGAAAAAAAGATTCTCCATTTTAATGTGCAAATGAAGACTGATAGAAACAAATCTCTCACTCCTCCTTGCCATGGTGTAGACAGTCAACTTCTCCACATTCCCAAATATTCCAAATGATTCAGCTATAATATTAATTAATAATGTAACAGTATCTTATTTTAAAGCAACTTACTTAAGGTCATTCTTTAAGACATTTGTTGGAAGTTGAAGGTTAAATAAAACATTAAAAAGATTCAATCTAAGTAGTCAATGCAACCTCGTTAATGACTAGATACAATCCAAAACATACTAATAATAAATAATATATATACTCTCTTTTTCTGGTCCAACCGATGTTTATTAATATTAATATTAATATTAATATGCATTCTTGGGAAAGCTAATGCTATAATTGTTAGCACTAGATTTTGTGATAGCATACACATATAGAAGAAAGCTTTAATGAATTATTGTTCGTTGTATCACAACGCATAAATTATTTTCTCACCATAGAGCAATCTTTATATAATTACTAAAAGATAATTCTTCTATATAATTAAATTATGAACCAAACAATCCTTAATTGAATAAATGATATCATAATTAGTGGCTTTCTAATACTTCACATAATCAGTACTTTTTCCGTCTCAAATTATCTGTTGTGTTTGTATGTTACACGCCTCTTAAGAAAATAATAATTAAGAGGAATATTTGCAATGATTGAGACTTTATTATTCGGAATATTTCCTTATACGTTTTATATGTATTTTGAAGTTGTTTTAGTTGATTTTGAGCCGTTCGGAGGCTTTCCCGCCCGAAAAGTCTATTTTGAGTACCGGGTTGTCTTCTTTGAGGTAAGTATCTTGCCTAACCTTGTGTGGGGAACTACCCCTTAGGATTGAGTCTTTTATGTTGATTGTAGTTCGCATACGTAAGGTGACGAGTGTGTACTCAAACTTATTTGCAAATAGATTGCCCTTTAGGGGGTTTTGGGTTCTTATGTTCCCCGCATATGAATTGAACTTTTTATATATGAATTCCTGATTCCTAATCTCATCTCCTCCTGTCCAACTTAGAAGTACTTGCCTAGCATTGCTTGTTTCTTATATGATCTTAATTGACTTAAATGAACACTTCGTTTTTCCTACCGTTATGCTATGTCTTCCTTCATATGTTGCCTATTCACTGAGCATTGTTCAAACTGAGTTTATTCGGTGAAGCTAATTGTCTAAGTGAGATTGGTTATAGCTGATTCCCTGACCGGGATGATTTGGTTTCTTGGTTGCGAACTTGAATGTATAGAATTGTTGCTATATTTGTCTTGTTTTCCCCTCTTTATGATGTTCTCTCTTCGTGCTTGGCATTCCTCTCAGTGGCTACTTCTTATGAGCGAGTTGTTACCACATTGCGATTTAAGTCTTTGTATTGATTTTCTCATCGCACTTTGTATTCGGCCTTGTTTGCTTTCGCGCCGGTTGTGGCATATATATTGGTTCTGTCGCATTCTGCTTGTTTTCTCAGTGGCTGCATTGCATATTTAAATTGGGGCTACGGACAAAGATCCGGGAGCATTCCCCCCTGTACTGTATTGCATATTTAAATTGGGACTACGTACAGATATCCGGGAGCTTTCCCCTGTACTGCATCGCATATTTAAATTGGGACTATGGACGGAGATCCGGGAGCTTTCCCCCTGTACTGCATCGCATATTTAAATTGGGACTATGGACGGAGATCCGGGAGCTTTCTCTGTACTGCATTGCATGATAAATTTTGAGTAGCGGACTGAGTTCCGGTAGTTTATGATTGAGGAGATTTGAATCGAATGATATGAATATACATATTGAAAAGTATAGCTGAAAAGCAATTATCTCCAAGAAAAGTTATGTCTAAACGACTTCTTTTCGAAAGTATATTTGAAAAATATTTGTCTTGAAAAATGATGATATTTGAAAGAGCAGTACTTGAAAAAATATATTTTAAACATCACGTGTTTGATGATATTTGAAAGAGCAGTACTTGGGAAAATATATTTTGAACATCACGTGTTTTGATGATATTTGAAAGAGCAGTACTTGGAAAAAAATATATTTTTAACATCACGTGTTCGATGATATTTGAAAGAGCAGTACTTGGGAAAATATATTTTGAACATCACGTGTTTTGATGATATTTGAAAGAGCAGTACTTGGAAAAAAATATATTTTTAACATCACGTGTTCGATGATATTTGAAAGAGCAGTACTTGGGAAAATATATTTTGAACATCACATGTTTTGATAATATTTGAAAGAGCAGTACTTGAAAAAAATATATTTTGAACCTCAAGTGTTTTGATAATATTTGAAAGAGCAGTAGTTGGGAAAATATATTTTGAACATCACATGTTTTGATGATATTTGAAAGAACTGTACTTGAGAAAATATATTTTTAACATCACGTATATTAATGATACGTGAAAGAGCAGTATTAGGGAAAGTGTATTTGAACACCCCGTATTTGAAGAGACTATATTATAAAGATTTCTCTTTATAAAAATATATAAATATACATTCAGAGAAAGTATGTTTAAAAAAAAAAAAAAAAAAAAAAAAAAAAAAAAAAATATCTATGGGAAATCCAGAAGTAACCAATCTACAAAAGCAAGATTAAATATACCTGCTTTTGTAGATTGGTTACTTCTGGATTTCCCATAGATAATGAATTTATTCCTGATAATCTCTTGTTAATTATAATTGTTTATTATGTTTTAATAATGCTATAAT
>ML438537.1:0-30758 GCA_005239525.1 Nicotiana knightiana | reverse complement strand
TAAAGCACATAAAATGCAAGGGATATAATGCTTAAAATCACGAATTCTAGCCACTCATCAATTTCTACCACGAATTTGAGCATGAATATTTGAGTAAATATTATATTTGAGCTAGTAAGGCTATGGGTAGAGTTTATCTTCGAGAAATTTCGAATTCCGGGCACGTGGGCCCGAGGGCATTTTGGTCAATTCCTTAAGCGGAGATGGGAGTTTATATAATCTGAATTGTTAACAAATATTAGAGTATATTTTCATTGGTTTGTCGTTATTTGGATAGTTTTGGGGCGTCGTGCGTCCATTGGAGTCGTCGGAAGGGCTTGGAAGCCGGTTATGAAATTTCGGAGCGAAGTAAGTCTCCTTTCTAACTTTCTGAGGGGGAATTGTCCCCCTCGGAGAACTAATTAAATATGTGCTACTATCTGCGGCGGATACGTACGAATGAGGTGACGGGAGTCCGTGCGTAGCTACTATTATGCCCTATCCGGATAGTCTAGGACCCACTGGCATGCTTTACTTGTCGTACTTGTGACCTTGTCAATAAAATATCATGTGATCCTGCAAATAATATTAGACTGATAATGCTATTGAATTGGTAATTGTTTCCTAATAAGGCTAGAGTGTACCTTTCTTAATCATTTAGAAAGAGAATTGACTGCTCCGTGGATAATTGTATTTTTGATAAGGTTATATTATTGAATATTGTTAAACTTGGCAAATGAATTTTGAGAAAGATTTAAATACTATTTTGTGACTTTTAAAAGAGAAAGTTTTCATTTACTTGAGTATTTGTTTTCCCGATGTAGTCGGGGTGGACTGTTTGATTGTGCATGACTGTATGTGACCGCTTCACAATTTACATTCCGCGAGCGAAGTGTTATTTCCCCCACTCTCATGGGAGCGGGCCGTATGCCACTGTCACGACCCCAAATCCTAAACCGGACATGATGGCGCCTATCGTGGAACTAGGCTAGCCGACTACCGCATGTTCGCAATTTCTTTTGAAAATCCTAATCAAGTTTCAACCATTTTATAAAATATACAAAAATTACTGAATAAAGTGGGCTAATTATACAGTACCACCAACCCCAAAACCCGGAGCCAACATGTCATGAGAATCTAGAGGAATAAGCCCAAAATATACTATTATAATACAAAACCTCCGAATAAAAGCTAGGTACAACAAGAAGGGAAAACAGAGATGTTGCGAACACTGAACAACTACCTCTATATCCGCAATCCGGCTCTGTGCGGAATAACTGGCTAATGCTCGATATCTTCACCTGAATCTATGTATAGAGGTGCAGGGAGTAATGTGAGTACGCCAATTCAGTAGTAATGAAAATAAATCAAGTCTAAGCGGCAAGGAAACACATAAAATCAATGTCATCAAATCACAATATACACAACCTTACTTTCCAATAATATAAACATAGATATACGAAATTATCATGCCTTAAGATCAACTTCAGAAAAAGACCTTAAAGAATGCACATTTTTAGCAACTTCAAACCGAAAGATTTAGTATGAAAATGAATGTAGTAAAATCATAAGTAGCCCCTCGGGAAAAAACATGTATCATAATCAGCCTCTCGGGCATGCCTCACAGTCACTCAGCACCTCACAATCACTCAGCACCTCACAGTCACTCATACCTCCCAATCACTCGTCACTCGGCACTCAACACTCAGCACTCAGTGCGCTCACTGGGGGTGTGTACAGACTCTTGAGGGGCTCCTTCAGCCCAATCACTAATATCACTCAGCACCTCACCATCACTCTGGCCCTCGGCCACACTCAGCAGAACCACTCAAAAGGCCCCTCGGGCGAATCAGTAAAACAGGGTACTCGACCCAAAACATCATTTTAAATTTCATGTAGTGTGAATCAGGCTGAGTTTCGAAAAACAGTATGCACAATGTGGCTAAGTGAAATCATCAACAAATAGTGAGGAAAACAGCAGTAAAAAGCCCCCAAAGGGTCTAAACAGATCGGCGCGAGGCCCCAAACACGACTTATAGCCCAAATAATTCACAAATCTTTAGAACATAATTTAATATAAGGTTTTGAGTAAATATGCAACTCATTATTTGCCGCGGAGAGGACCTAGTTCAATCCAAAAATCAGTACGCGTCACATACTCATCATTCGATATTTGCGCCATTCCAAAATCAGTGAGAAAATATGTAGTCCGGGGTTCCATACCCTCAGGACAAGATTTATAACCATTACTTACCTCTACCGGGCCACAACACTAGTCCGCAATGCTCTTGCCCCTCAAATTGGCTCCCGATTGCTCCGAATCTAGCCAAAACCAGTTTAACATCATCAATATATATCAAAGGAACTCAACCCAATCGAAAAATATCAAATTATACAAGAATATCGAAATTCGGTCAAACCCGAGCCCCGGGCCCACGTCTCAGAATTCGATAAAATTTGCATCATTAGAATCCTCTTCCTCCCACTATTATATACATATCAAGAACACTAAAACCGGACCAAAATTTCCCACTCAAATCCTCAAAAGAAAAATCAATTTTCCATGCACCCTTCTTCCCCAATTTGGGTTTAATTCCAGCAAATTCTATGGTTTAATTACTTAGAAATCAATATATAAACGAGTTATGAAGTTTAAAAACCTTACCTCCAAGTGATTCCCTTCAATTACCTCTTCAATCCTCTCAAAAGTGCTCCCAACTCGTCAACAATGGAGGAAATATGAGCTATTCTCGCACAAATGGCATTTTAAAACATTCTGCCCAACCATTAAATTTTCTTCACTGCGATCGCGAACCTTGGCACGCGATCGCGATGCATAGACCAACCAACCAATGCGATCATATACCAATACACGCGATTGCATAGAACAATTCTCCACCCCATACACGCGCCTCAAAATACTCTATGCGATAGCTGAAATACCCACGCGATCGCACTGCCTATCCTAACCAACCTATGATTTCGCAATCCTAACCACGCGATCGCATAGAAAAAAATGCCTGCCCCACTATTTTACTCTACCGATCGCAAACATCCTCCCGCGATCACGTAGAAGGGAACCGAAACTTCACACCAGCAAAAATTTGCCCAGTTTTCAAGCCAAGAGTTGGTCCGTTAACCACCCGAAACACACCCTAGGCCCTCGGGACCTCAGCCAAATATATCAACATATCCCATAACATCATTCAAACTTATTCGAGCCTTCAAAACACCAAAAACAACGCAACGAAACCAAAATCACATCAAATTCAAGCCTATGAATTTTGAAACTTCCAAATTTTGCCAACTATGCCGAAACCAACAAAAACACCTCCGATTGACTTGAAATTTTGCAGACATATCCAAAATGATATTAAAAACCTGCTCCAACTTTCGGAATTCCATTCTGACCCCGATAGCCTACTTTCCACTGCCGACCGGAAATCGCCAAAAACTAACTTTCGCCAATTCAAACCTAATTCTACACTGCACATCAAAACTTCATTCCGAACACACTCCTAAGTCCCAAATCACCTAAAGAATCTATACGAGCCATAAAATCCACATTCCGAGGTCGTTCACCAATAGGTCAACTCTTAGTTGACTTTCTCAACTATTAGGCTACTTTAAGAAACTAAATGCCTAAATTCTCACCATAACTACTCCGGACCAAAACCAACTGACCCAATATAACAAAATAGGCTAGCAATATATAAAAAATGCAGAAATGAGGGAAATAGGGTAAATCTCACGGAACGACCGGCTGGGTCGTTACAGCCACTGCGAGATTAAAAGATATATTATGGTTCGGGCCGTTCGACCCTCGATAGTGCACAAATATTATTATGATGATGGCTCAGGCCAGTTGTCCTTATCCCGTATGCACATGATAAATTGTTAATGATTTCATGGATTTTGAAGTGACAAGATATATGGGAGAAAATGAAGAAGTAATTGTTTATTTAAGATATTTGGGGGAAAAATGAAGAAGAAATTATTTTACTTAAGATATTTGGGGAGAAATGAAGTAGCAATTATTTATTTACTTTCAGTATTTATTTGAATTACAGTTATCTTTAATGTTTACTGTTTTTATCAGCCTCGTATGCCTATTACTGATATCATATCTTTTTAAATTATTTTGTTGGACCTTAGTGAGTGTCAAGTCGACCTCTCGTCACTACCTCTCTGAGGTTAAGCGGGATACTTACTGAGTACACATTATTTTCGTACTCATGCTACACTTGCTGTGCATATTGTTGCACATGTACTTTCATAGCGATATGGCTAGTTTGGAGACTTAGGCGAGCTGCATCATTCAGAGGTAAATTCGCAGCTGACAGAGTCTCCCTCGTATTGTATTCATTTCATTTTAATTTCCTTGTCCAATTGTATTTCGGACAAGCTTGGTAGTGATTGTAAATTCTTAGAATTTGCTCATGCACTTGTGACACCGGGTTCTGGGACGTGTTTGGGATTTACTTTAACAAATTGAATTGTTTACATGTCATATTTATTAAATAAATTTTTATTCGCTCATTGGGTTGTAAGTGAAAGGTAACGATTTCGGAAAGGTTAAAATAGGAATTTATTTCAACTGTTTAATGATTGGCTTGCTTGACAGTGGTGTCCTGCGCCATCACGACCTTATGGATTTTGGGTCGTGACAACATGGTATCAGAGCTCTAGGTTCCCTTAGGTCTCACGAGTCATGAGCAAGTCTAGTAGAGTCTTGCGGATCGGTACAGAGACGTCTGTACTTATCTTCGAGAGGCTATAGGGATGTTAGGAGTACTTCCCTTCTTGATTCCTCATTGTGCGATTTTATTCCTCCGAGGCTTATGCCTACGTTTCTTCCTACTCAATCTTACGCGTCGCGAAGCGCTTGCTATGAATCGGGAATTTGAGGAATTGAAATGGTGCTATGGGTGTGGTGCGGAATGTTTCTCCCTGCGAAGTTGATTGAGGTTATTGTCGTTGCTCTACGGAAGAGTAATATGTTGTTTTAGCCAGTAGCTGTGATTCTGAGGACTTGGGGTTATGCTCAGATTGTTATGATGATTGCGATTGGTTATTGCGCGATGTCGATATGATGATAGATTGCTTGCCCATATGTTGAGGGTGATGAATGGCTTGAAGGGAGGTCTTCTCAGGGCGTGATTTCAAGATTTCAACATTTTAGTTCCGGCAGAGGAAAGGTATTTGGACTATAAATGGTCAGGTTTAGGGTTGATAAAGCAGTAAGACTTGGTGTTTTCAAATAAAGTGGGATATTCACATGTGATGTGGTGTCGTCATTACTGATCGAATGGAATGTGTTAAGTCTGTCGGTGCTATGGTTTCTTCGATTGCATTGGGTTAGAGTGTTGTGAAGTAGTATTGAAGAAGCGATCGTTAGAGATCGTGGTACGTGGTGGTTCAGGACTGAATAGTTATTTTTAATGAAGGCATCTCGAGAAAGATGATCCTCGGAGAGTTTGAAGTCGTGGTGATCTACTGGTGTAAGAGTTGTACAGAATGGTATTGAATTGGACAGCATACGACGAAGGAAGACATGTGGGAAGTGTCAAGCGGCAGCTAAATTTATAAAAGGCCAGGTGTAAGGGACGGAAGTCAGGTAGTTGTTTAAAGAAATAAGTTTAACGAGTGGGAGAGTGGCAGCGTAGCACCCAACTTCACTACTAACACAACTCCCTATCTTCAGGGAAAGTTTGAGAGTTTTAGTGGATGGTGATTGGGTCCACAAGCTTAATTTGAAATGTGGGTTATTTCGGCGGAAGGTTGGATACAACAGGGAGGAGTTGTTAGGAATGAAGAAGGACGCAATGTGGCGGTGAATTTGAACATGTTGTAGCACATTTAGTAGATGTCCATGAGGAGTGGACGGACTAGTAAAGTTGGTGAATGAGAGAAGTCTTAGGATGAGGTATTGATGTCACAGAGAGTGTGCATTTCAGTGTCGTTGGAAGATGTCAGTTGGTGATTTCCACATGTGGGTTATCTCCTGTGAATAGGTTAGCGGTTGCATGGTTGGCAAGTTTCTGTGAAGGATTCTGGTGGCTATTCAGTAGGAGGCAGAATGTGTGAATGATGCTAGGGAATTTGAGTATTTAGGGAGTGCTAACAAGAGAATTTGGAAGGATTGGACGGGCTGGTTGAGCAAGATCATGTCAACAAAGGGGAAAGGATCTCAGTAGGGTCTAGAATGGTGCAAGGAGTAGCTTCGGGTTAAGTGGGGGAGTCCCACCACCTGCAGTTGGGTTGTAGGATTGTGTTATCACGGGGTTGCGGATTGTCGACGTGTTGGAAAGTTATTACAGCTAAGGGAAATGAGTAAAATGGTGATTGTGCATGGGATTTGATGAATGTGTGCAAAAGTTCGCCCTATTGGACCAGGGTTAGGCTTTGGAAGATTCAGAATTTATGCTTAAGGCATAAGCGAGTTGTTAGGGTAGTGACTCAGTCACGTGCTTCATTGAAAAAGGTGTTCATGTGCTAGAAAAGCCTTGGAGTTGATTGTATTCGGGGCCAGTCAGAGTGGATCACTCTAAATAGCGGTCCTAGCAAACTCAAAGGTTCAGAATGCAGTGTTTAAGGGTTTCAGGCAGCAATATGATTAAGAATCGAGCTTTTGCAGTATAATTTCTGAGAAAAGGGAAAATGGTCGGGGTGCTCTATGTTATTTTCAGCATGCATGATAGTATTGGAGGAGTGAGAGAAATAAACTACGGGTTGTAGAAAGATTATCAGGAGGGTATGAGATGGGTTTTAGGATTTAGGCAGCATGGTCTCGTGAATCAAGGTCACCCGGGATGAGTGAGGCTTGAGTTTGCTATGAGTTGAAGGAAGTTACTATTATTTCTGAGGCAGTTAAGGATGATTAAAAGAAGATAGATTAATTAACCATGGTTGAAATGGAACATGTACGGAAGTGATCATTTTCGTCAGTGTAATTAAATTATGCATGTGGTTTGGACCGGTATGTGCGGGGCTTGTCGGCCGTCGTAACAGATTTGATTTGGGAGAATTCGAGTGCTATGGCCTGCCAGGTATAGACGGATCCCGGAAGGTTTATAGTGGTTCAGACCACTACTTAAGGATTTGCATGTTGGGTAATTGTGAGAATTCACTTGAGTGTTGTTATTGTTCTCTTGAATTGATGTAAGTAAGAGGTTTCTATATGATGAGGTGTTTCCCCTGTTAGTGGTTCAGGAGTTATGATGGAATCCTTGAGCAATCTCATATTGGCATGTTAGGTGCAGTAAACAGTATGTAACTGGGAGTAAGAATCGAGATTGCGGTCCGGTGTTAACAAGGATGTCATGAGCTCGGATGAGAAAGAAAAAGTGATTTGAAAGTTTAGAGCGAGCTGGTGTTATCTTCAGTGTCACCTGAGATCGATATTCGGTGGAAGAGGATTTGCATCCTAGTTATGGGCTTCATGCGAGTCAGATGTGTTCCTTTCGGTATATATCTCCTCAAGGAGGGGTGTTGAAATATCAGGTGTTGTTCCCTCTTCGTCAAATTCATGTGATATTATGACCGTGGCATGTGAGTTGTGAAACAACTTGATAATTTCTTATGTGTTGAGATTCCGCGTAGTGATGAGGTTATGTGAGCAAGATGGCTCTTGAGATCCAGGTTATATATCGCACCTCAGCTGTTCTTGAGTTTTGTAGCATATAGTTCTATCAGTCTCCCCATAATGGTATTATGCACTTAGCGTGCTTGTGACCGATATTCAGTAATTCGTAATAGTGAGCAACTCAGCTCCATGTATATCTCCTTATGTGAATTTTATGATGGGATCGGGTGGCACGCCGCCACGGGTATGTTATTTGGATCGGGTTGCACGCCGCAACAGTGTGATGATGAGTAAGGTTCCAATATTTAATTTTCTTGTGTTTTACTCCCTGTATTCTGAGGAAAGTTCATATTAGTTGCGTGAGTTGAGTAGTCCCTTCCTGAGTCATCTCCTTATGTATCATGTTCGAGTTGTGGCCTATTGGCGCATTGTGGCATCGCGTGAGATTGTTGGTCATGTCTGGGATGATTTGTGCCTGAACAATTCATACTGGGTGAGACGAGATTATTGGATCAGGGATCAGTGCGATAAGATTATGCAGAATATATTAAAGGACAATTACCATTATTTGGTTCGTAATGAGATGATGATCTAAGTCAAAAAGGATACTTCAATGTTTGGTTAACTCTGCAATTGGTTAGAAATTCTCTACACACTTCCTTCGTTGTGGTGGTATTGCTAGCATTATAGCAGGATGTATGTATATATATATATATATCATAAGGTGCATTGGGAGCATCATATTCGTGAAATTTTGGCTATTAAAGTTCAGGGAGTGTCATTGTGGTCAGATGATGAATTATGCGGTGCATGGTGCTGATTCAGCAAAGGTATGCAGTCATGTTCTGGTATATCGTGTGGTAGTTGATACGGTGTTTATATATTGGAACTAGGCCTGGCAGAGAAATTTCAGGTGTTGGAACTGGATTCTGAGCTTATTATATGGATAAAAGAAGAAATCTTCAAATTTGATCAAGCTAATGTACTCAACTGGGTTGTGGTAGTACGCGTAGGTGCACGAGGTGTTAAATAGTGATTTCAAATAACTCCAGAGCACTTCTTAGCATGTTCGAGGACGAACGTCTGTTTAAGTAGGGGAGAATGTAACGACCCGACCGGTCGTTTTGAGCTCTAACGCGTCGTTCAATGGTTTGAAGTCATGAGCAGCTCCATTTCAGGTATTATGACTCGTGGGCATGGTCGGAGTTGAATTTCGGGAAGTTCGGAGTCAAATTGGAAAGAAAATTCTCATTTCAGAAGCCTTAAGTTGGAGAAATTGACTAAGATTGGAATTTTGAGTAAACGACCTCCGAATCAGGATTTGAAGGTTCCTGCAGGTTCGTATGATGATTTCGGATTTGGGCGTATGTCCGGATCGGGTTTTGGATAACCCAGGAGCATTTCGGTATGTATTGTGGAAGTCAGTATTTTTGAAGAAATTTCCTAAGTCTGGGTTGAAGTGCATCTCAGTGATATTGATGTCCGTTTGGGATTTCGAGTCTGGGAATATCTCCGTATGGTGATTCTGGAGTTGGGAGCGCGATCGAAAGTGAATTCGGATGTCCGTAGGTTATTTTGAAGTCATTTGGCTAAAGATAGAAATTTGAAGGTTTTTGAGAAATCCGACCGGAAGTGGAAATTTTGATATCAAGGTCGGAATGTGATTCCGAAAGTTGGAGCAGGTCCATAATGTCGAATATGACTTGTGTGAAAAATTTGGGGTCAATCGGATGTGATTTGATAGGTTTTGGCATCAGATGTGGAAGTTTGAAATTTCCAGTTCTTAAAGTTTGAATTTTAGTGCGATCCGTGGTTTTGATGTTGTTTGATGTGAATTGAGGCCTCGAGCATGTTCGCATTATGTTTTGGAACAGGTTGGTATAATTGGACGGGGTCCCGGGGGCCTCGGGTGGATTCCGGGTGGTTAACAGATCAAGTTTGGAGTTTGAAGAAGTGCTGAGATTGCTGTCATCTGGTGTGACCGCACCTGCGAGGATTTGGCCGCAGGTGCGGAATCGCAGGTGCGGCTTTGGCACCGCAGGTGCGAGATTTTGGTGGCTTGGCTGGGAGCGCAGGTGCGATGTAATTTTCGCAACTGCGAAGGCGCAGATGCGGACTATGGGGCACATGTGCGAGTTTTGGCTGGAGCTGAGGAAGCCGTAGGTGCGGGAGTCAGGGCGCACCCGCGGGAGCGCAGATGCGAAGATTTGGATCGCATGTGCGAAAATAGGCCTGGACAGAATGTTTAAAACCGAGATTCTTGGCTCATTTTCTCCCATTTTTTCTTTGGTTTGGACGACTTTGAGGAACTTCAAGAGGGATTTTCATCATGCATTACTAGGTAAGTAATTTCTTCATATTTTTAAGTTAAATACAAGGTCTATGCATGGAATTAGACATGGAAATTAGTAGGAAATTGAGATTTTTGGAGGAAAAATCTAGAAATTTTATCTTTGGATTTCTACCACGAATTTGAGCATGAATATTTGAGTAAATTGTATATTTGAGCTAGTAAGGCTATGGGTAGAGTTTATCTTCGAGAAATTTCGGATTTCGGGCACGTGGGCTCGAGGACATTTTGGTCAATTCCTTAAGCGGAGATGGGAGTTTATATAATCTGAATTGTTAACAAATATTAGAGTATATTTTCATTGGTTTGTCGTTATTTGGATAGTTTTGGGGCGTCGTGCGTCCATTGGAGTCGTCGGAAGGGCTTGGAAGCCGGTTATGGAATTTCGGAGCGAGGTAAGTCTCCTTTCTTACTTTGTGAGGGGGAATTGTCCCCCTAGGTGAACTAATTAAATATGTGCTACTATCTGCGGGGGATACGTACGCACGAGGTGACAGGAGTCCGTGCGTAGCTACTATTATGCCATGTCCGGGTAGTCTAGGACCCACTGGCATGCTTTACTTGTCGTACTTGTGACCTTGTCAATAAAATATCATGTGATCCTGCAGATAATATTTGACTTATAATGCTATTGAATTGGTAATTGTTTCCTAAGAAGGCTAGAGTGTACCTTTCTTAATCATTTAGAAAGAGAATTGACTCCTCCGTGGATAATTATATTTTTGATAAGGTTATATTATTGAATATAGTTAAACTTGGCAAATGAATTTCGAGAAAGATTTAAATACTAATTTTGTGACTTTTAAAAGAGAAATTTGTCATTTACTTGAGAATTTATTTTCCCGATGTAGTCGGGGTGGACTATTTGATTGTGCATGACTGTGCGTGACCGCTTCACAATTTACATTCCGCGAACGGAGTGTTTTTCCCCCCACTCTCATGGGAGCAGGCCGTACGCCACAACGAGATTGAAAGATATATTATGGTTTGGACCGTTCGACCCTCAACAATGTACATGTATGATTATTATGATGGTTCAGGCCGGTTGTCCTTATCCTGTATGCGCATGCTAAATTGTTAATGATTTCATGGATTTTGAAGTGATAAGATATTTGGGGGAAAATGAAGAAGTAATTATTTATTTAAGATATTTGGGGGGAAAATGAAGAAGAAATTGTTTTACTTAAGATATTTGGGGAGAAATGAAGTAGTAATTATTTATTTACTTTCAGTATTTATTTGAATTACAGTTATCTTTAATGTTTACTGTTTTTATCATCCTAGTATGCCTATTACTGATATCATATCTTGTTAAATTATTTTGTTTGACCTTAGTTAGTGTCAAGTCGACCTCTCGTCACTACCTCTCTGAGGTTAGGCGGGATACTTACTGAGTACACGTTGTTTTCATACGTATGCTACACTTGCTGTGTATTTTGTTGCACAGGTACTTTCATAGCGGTATGGCTGGTTTGGAGACTTAGGCGAGCTGTATCATCCAGAGGCAAATTCGCAGCTGACAGAGTCTCCCTCGTATTGTATTCATTTTATTTTAATTTCCTTGTCCAATTGTATTTCGGACAAGCTTGGTAGTGATTGTAAAATTCCTATAATTTGCTCATGCACTTGTGACACCGGGTTCTGGGACGTGTTTGGGATTTACTTTAACAAATTGAACTGTTTACATGTCGTATTTATTAAATAAATTTTTATTCGCTCATTGGGTATTAAGTGAAAGGTAACGATTTCAAAAAGGTTAAAACAGAAATTTATTTCAACTATTTAATGATTGGCTTGTCTGACAGTGGTGTTCGGTGCCATCACGACCTTATGAATTTTAGGTCGTAACATATATGGACGACTAGTAAGGATAAGATATGAATTTCTGCATTGAAAGAGATGATGATCAAAACATCATGGACCAAGGTAACTATTTTTCACTTTTGTATAAGGCATCTCAAAATATTGGCATACTTAACACAACTAATCTACATGTTTATGGTACATACAATATAAATATAAATTATATACACATTTTAATACATATGATGACTAGGTCCTGCACATTTTTATTTCACTCAGTTCACCAACATGATAGAAGCTTCAGAAGAACTTTCTAGAATGACTTTGCCAGACAATTGAATACATCCTTGAAGAAGCTGTAATGCAGGACGAGAAACCGACAGATTCTCCATCTTCATCTAGAAATAAGCAGGCAATGAAATATATGGCAAGAAAGATACTCTGAAAAAACTATAAAATTTAAGGAAAGATGTTGATAAGGTAACAACTGATGATATTCCTAGTTGGTTTCTTTAATTTATATTATACAAATTATTTCTTTAACTCTTTCTATTTTATACTTAGGTCAGTTCAGACCTTGAATTGTTCAAGAAAGAGGTATACCTAATTCTTGATTTTTTAGGCTTCTTTATATATTTTAAGCCTCTTATTGTCAGATACATTATAAGAATTTTTTGTTATTTAGGTTTGTGAAGAACTAGATAGAATTCAGGTTCTATTCAATGATCAATCAAGTCTGTGTTACAGGCAATAAAAAGTCAACATGCTACTAACATCGATGCTAAGGTTTCATTCAAATTATATGTTCATGTTGGAAAATATTTGTTACTGTGTTTATGTTTAAATTAGCATTCATTTATGGATATAGCCTAAGAAATTCTGCTTGCAATTTACTAGCAGTTCTGCAAAAAAAGATGAGCATTACAATGAAAAGAACAAACAACAGTATCATGACAGTAGTGCTAAACAAGTGTTGGGCAGTAGCATTAAAATATGTATTTTAATAATTTTATTACAATTGGATGACATGTCTTACATGCGTTACACATATTACTAAATTATCAATAAATAATGTACATTATATTTCCAACTGTTGTTTTAGATACAAGGCACATGTCTGACATTCAAAAAGAGGAGAATGTTCCTATATTTTGTTCTGAAGGTGTTGACTTATCTTCTCAATTTCAAGAGGAATTAGAGAAAGAAACTGCAGGTATGATTTAGTACATGTTATTTATATATTTCACAATACACATTACATCTCAGCTACATGACATCATTTCAATAAATTAACTATAATTGATCTACAATTTTTATTTCTGTTTACTACAAATGATCTACAATTTTATTAAGTTGCACACATTTGTGTCATGGATAGGAAACTATGCATGTGCACTCTCCAAAACAGGATGTAAAAGTTGGCATACAAGGACAACATTTAAATGAGGAGAATGAGACTATGCATTTGCAATCTCCAATTCAAGAAGCAAATGTTATACAACAAAGAGAGTATCACAATGAAGTTTTCAGTGGTATTATCTATTACAATAAAATATTTGTAGAAAAAAAAACATCTTTCATATAAGTTATAGTTTTCCCAACATTTTTTATTAGGAGTGGACATTCAGTACTTCGGTACGGTATTTTAAAATTACGGTTCGGTACTTTGGTATTCAACATATCAATTGTGCATATCAGATACCGTACCAAAGTAGTTCGGTACGGTTTCAGTGTTTGTAAACTAAACAGTAATGAACTCTAATTCATTAGAAACTTTCTAATAACATGATAAATGAGAATAGCAACAAAAGAATGTGGGCAATTTCTTATAATAGTTTCTGATAGAAATCACTACATGAGCATAGCAACAGAATGTGTCCTTTGCTTCTAATAAATTTATAATAGAAATCACATAATGATCTATTTTCTCGAGCACTTAGTAATTGAATTTTTCATCACAATTAGGCACAGGGGACATGCCAGTGTGCTGCTGAAAGAATTTAACTAAATTCCACGAAAGTCTAAACTGTCATTAGGTTGGGGTGTTGCGCTTAGTCTTAGTAGGCTACTGACTAGGGGTAAGAATTAATAAATTGAAATTTTTTAGGCTGAAAATTGATAATTTGGGATGGATAGTGAAGGAAGGTGCACTTGTATAATTCAGTATCTCGGATATCAAAATATCGAAACCTTCATACCGAGGACCGTACTAAAATATCGAAGAATCGAAATTCATATACCGAAATAGTAATAAAATATCGAACTAATTCGGTTCGGTTCGGACTTCGATTTTTTGAATTTTATGCCCACTCCTATTTCTGATGCAAGAAACATACAATGTTGTTCTTTTGTTTTTAATTTTGCAGGTGAACCAGTCGACTTTATCAATGTAGGTGATTCAGACAATGACTCTAGGTCTGAAAATGAGAAATAACACTTAATGATTTTGAGCTGCCAGAGAACTTCTCACAGATAGTTAAGTTCGGTGAGGTTAATGAAGATGAAACAACTCCTGTGCATCAAGGAAGAACAAGGGTTCCTGGAAAGCATGCCACATCCCCCTTACTCCCTTATTTCAGTTCTGGGGGGAAGCACTTTTGTTGGACCTCCTCCAATTTTCAACATCAAGCATCCATTTACTCGGGTTATTGGTAATGATGTTGATCCTGACTTATTGGAAGAATTCAATAAGTGGTTATATTCAAGTACCGACACGATTTCAAAGAGGTTAGATTATACACTTTTTTCATATTATCCAGTGCATAGAATTTATGGATTTTCAATTGAAACTACATATTAATTGTACTTGCTATGTCTTTAAATATGAAGAAGGTGTCTTATACTTTAAAAGATAACCAACTCAATCCGTGGTTTGATCTTGGAGTGAAGAAAGTTGATAAAAAGACTGATTTTATAATTTGGCACATCTCAGACAAATCCTCAACAACACGGTACACTCATACCCCTGGCACAATTTAATGATAAGCTATAATATTCTGTTATTTTAGATATTTGTAGATTTTTTGTTTGAAAATTGTAGTTAAATTGTATACATCAGTGAGAGATAATGAAATTTATTTTTTTTGCAGCACATTAATGTTATTTATACCATTTGAGGATGAGAGGAAAGTATGATCCTGAAAATAGAACATGGTTTGCGACCACTGACTGTATATTAAAGACTAGAATAGAACAAATTTATGAGAGATACATCAATGCCCCTACCGATAGGAAGCTTGTTGTTGTTGTCAAACCCAGGACGTCATATCATAATACATATTGGGGTACCTATTACTTGCAAATGTACCATGGGACAAAGTTGATTTTTTTATTAGTCCCATAAACATTGTTGAAAAATTTCTTTGGTTGTTGGATGTGTTTGACATTACCGATAGGGTTCTATATGTTTATGATTCTATGGTCTCTTCACGTAATCACAAACTTGTTGAATCTATTATCGACAAGTTTAATATTATGATCCCCATTTACTTGTCATCCCACCTGCTTCTATGGCAAGTGTCCAGATATCAACTACTAGAACACAAAGGCATACATTGAAAAAGGTGTTACTGACCCTCTTGACATTTAGTGGTTGGTCGGTGGATATCCCAGCAAAAAGAGGGATCACTTTATCTGCTGCTTTTCCTTCAATTTAACTAATTGTATTTTACAAATAATTCTAAATGTTTTCTCCTATTATTTATTGCAGCGATTGTGGTGTATACGCGACAACATTTACAAAATATGTCAGCATTGGAGAGCTCTCGATTTCAAAGGAAGACCTATCTGATATTGATCAACACCATAGACACTATGAAGCGCTCCTTTGGGATTATGCTAGGAAAGAGCAAGAGCTTGGTGCAATTAGTGAACGTGAGGTGACTGGGAGATTAGCAAGAAGAAAAGGTGCACCGGCTGTGAGGGAGAGAACACGAGTCCAGAACAAAAAGAATTAGTTGCCCTTTTCAGTAGAAAAATTATAGTGAAAGTGTTTAGTTGTAGATGGATTGTATCAAAATTGTAGGAAGATTATTTATTAACAACAATTCAGCTACAAGTAAGTTGTAGCAGATTTGTGCTACTGTTGTTTTACCTTTTGTCTTTTTATTTTGTCAAGGATTGTACTACTTGAAAGAGAAAACATATGTTGCATATTTTTTTGTTGAAAGTTGTTAGTACTTGATCTCGATGTTGGTACTCTATAATTTCTTTACAGCATAACTACATTAACGTCTACAACTATTATACAAAAGTACATAATCTATTCAAATTTAGCAATGTTGTTAGGAAAAGCTTAAAACTAATTAGTAAACCTAATTTTTGAACAAAACAACTACAAACCAATTGCATTAAGAGTTGTAGTTTGTTTACCAAACGTTCATTATATGCGACAAACTTTATTCAAGTTAGCAACACAATTACACCATAATTATAATTGTCCAGAACAGAACAAATACAACTGAATATGTCTTAAAGGACAAATTATCATCAATAATATTCAGTAATAAAATCTTTATACTATATCAATTTTTATTTCCTTTTGGGAGCATTCCTACAAAATCTTTTGTTATGCCCTTATTGTCTGCAGTTGTCACATGAAACCTTGTACTTCTTTGCATTTATTTCATCATATGGTTTGCATCTTTATTTTTAAGATCTCCCTGATTGCCCTTTCCCAGTAGATGGCATTAAATCTTCTTCTGCTATATATTGTGGCACATCCCATTTGCTTTCATCGGGTACTGTGTCTACTGATATTTCATAAGCCTGCAGAAGCTTCTCCCTCGTGTAATAAGGAGAATATAACTTACTCTCATCTTCTGCGATAATGTCCTATTGTCCTCCAACTCTTTATTATATTTTTTTCTAAGGTATGTGAATGTACCCTTTGTATTCAATAATTTTTCATTAGTCCAACGTTCAAGAAGAGTCCTCATATATTCCAATAATTTAACTATGGGTAGCTTTCTTGCATCTTTAGTTACCACATTCAAGGACTCTGCAATGTTTGATATCATCGTCCATGTTTTGTTCACCATAGAATGTACCCGAGACCATCTGTGATAAACAATATCGTATAGGTATTAACTTTAGATGACCTTTTTTGAACTTTGACCTTATATTTGTCCAAATATGCCACATGCAAGCATAATGTGGCATGCCGGTATAAACAGTAGATGTTGCCTTCAATATACTCTCATTCTGGTCTGAAACAACACACATATTTGGTTTTTCACCATGTGCATGTTTGAATTTCTCAAAAGACCACCTTCATGATGCGTCATTTTCTGAATCAACAACGGCGTATGCTAGTGGTAATATGATACCTTTCACATAGATGGCAAAAAAAAAAAAAATCAATTTCAGTAATAAAACTTGAAAATATAAAAAATACAGTATCAGAAATAACTTTTACAATATGTTTACAATTAATCCACATTACCTGATGCATCCATTGTGCTAGCTGTTATCATGATTCCTCTATGTGCCGGCTTCAAGAAGGTGCCATCGACGACTACAACTGACCTATAATGCTCCCAACCTTTGATGGACGTACTAAGAGAAACAAATGCATAGAAGAAATAGTCATCTTCAGTCTTCTGCAATTTCACTACTAACTCCGAATAAGTCTTCTTTAGAATATACAAATAACTCAGAAAGCGACTGTAGGAATCATCAGGATGACCTCTCAAAAATTCTTAAGCCCTTTCCTTTGCTCTCAAAGCTTTCATGTATATTAAGTTCACACCATGTTCCAACAACATGTCAGTTTGTATATTTTTTAGTGTGTATATTGTCTTAGGATCTGCATATTTTGGCATCACCATGCTGCCAACTACCATGGCAGTAACTTTGTATTGTATATATGTGTTGTCCATCAAAGAACATGTGTGCAAACTGTTGAATTTTTGAACCGTGAACGATGTTGATTCATTTATGCTGGTGGACTTGAAGTGCCACGTACAATTGTCATCAATACATACGAGGCAATAGCTACAGAATAAAAATAATTCAAAAAGTATTATGCAAATTGTAGATACAAAATACGAGGCTGTTTATGCACAACAATTTATTTTAAACTATTTATATACAATTTATATACATAAAATTTACAACACACAATATGATTTTGACAAATAAAAGGTTCTTACCTTCTTGCACTAGACATTTTCACCATAAATTGAAACTTATTCATGACAGAATAGTGCTTCATTGCACTGATAATTGTTTGCTTGTCTTGGTAACTTGGCCTACTTCAATTACATTTGGCCCACCGACCATTGAGCTGAAGCATAATCACCAATTTTGACATTCTGTCGCAAAATTAAATTCAATTGTAGCTATTCGTTTGCAATTATTTTCTTCAGAAGCTTTTTTCTTGAGTTTGTTGACTTGTTTATGAAAAATCAGAGGAAATCTACGTAATAGAATGATTCTACATATATGTTGCCTTAATTATGATGCAATGATTGCGTCTAAAATTTCTAATTGAAATATAAGATATCCCAAAATCGCGCGTCTAAATAAGGAAGTCTACCACATAAAGGATTCTATTTTAAACAAATGTATATTTTTTATAGTTAAAACGTGTTTAAGTCGGATAAATTTCAAAACTGAAATATTTTTAGTAATAAAGTTTCAAATAAGGTACAGGAACAAAAAAAAATCCCAATTGCAAATTAATGTTGTCAAGCTTAGGGGTGGAGATGTTAAAAATTGGCTAGCTCAACCTAATCCAGTTCAAGCCTCACCTGCCATGAAATTTGATGGGCTAGTTTGAGCCTGGCAAAACTTTCGAAAGGACATTAAAATAGCCAACCCAGCTCTAAGTGGGCTGCTGACTAGGACGAGCTAGCCTTTCATCTTTCATAATCTTTTTTTTTCTAGAGAATATTTTTTCAATCTATATTTGAACCTAAAATTATGAAAACTTTTACTAACATTTCTAACATATGATAATGTATAAGTAAGTAAAAATTTCAATTACATAACTTTTTGTAAAAAAATATATCAACATTACATAAACCTTCATAATACTAAAAATAATTAATTGTTTTAAGAACATAAGGGTTTAGTTGTTAATAAACTTTAAAGTTATCAGTTAAATTTCAAGAAATTACCAATTATTATCGAAATAAAGGAAAGATCCTTCACAAAAAGAAACATTATAAAAATCATGGAATGCAATAAAAAATATGCATACTCAATAGTTACATACATATAAAATATGATTAACAGGAAAAATAAATAACTTGAAGGGTTCTCAGTAAACCGACATGAACCATTTAATTGAAATAAACTTTGTTGCGTCAATAAAGTGTTGAGACTATAACTAATTTCAACTACAACATAAATAATTAAATATTCAAGCAGATTCAATTCTAGAAAATATTTCACAGCAACTCAACTCAAAAGATTGATTTAGTTAAGTGTTATATGTAAGTAAAACTTGTCTCCTTGACTTTTTTATTTATTATTTTTTCGTTTTATTTTATATTCAAATTAATATTTTACACTCATAGGCCGGCCCTGGCACAACGTTGGTCGAACCTCAAGGTCCAACTGGCTGACTTGGATTGGGCCTATAAACCTCATTATTAAATGGGCTAGAAAACTTGAAGCTCAACCCAACCTACGTAGGAGGTTGATTGTCACGACTCAAACTTCACATAGGTATGATTAGCCTAATGCTACAGTCAAGCAAGCTAACGGTGATTGATCAATTTAATTGCTCATTTTGTTGCCTTCGAAATCACAAATTATAACAAGAAAGGAAATTTACACTTTTAAATCCACGAGAATGTATAAAATTTGTAGTTTATAAAAGAAATGAAGGAAGAAGATAATATACAGAACCGTAAGAATCAACTAGTATTTTTCTAAAATTCAGTGTCACAAGTGCATGAGAATTTACTAAGGAGTACAATAGTAATATAACATTTGTGTGGAATGTGAATAAGACAGGAAAAAATAAATAGTTCGATGGGGACTCTATGGACTGCGATACGTAGCATGAGATGCAGCTCACATGAAGTCTCCTCAACAGCTGCGCCTACGCGCCAAAATGATCATAAAATGAACCTGTCAGATCCTGCACATTTAGTGCAGAAGTGCAACATGAATACGTAAATCAACGCGTAACAGATAAGTATTTAGCCTAACCCCGGAGAAGTAGTGACGAGGGGTCAACATCGACACTTACTAGTGGTCCAATAAATCAATATGGTAAATCATAAATAGACAAGAGTACAACAATAGTA
Source organism: Nicotiana knightiana (assembly GCA_005239525.1). NCBI lineage: Eukaryota > Viridiplantae > Streptophyta > Magnoliopsida > Solanales > Solanaceae > Nicotiana > Nicotiana knightiana. The sequence continues at coordinate 10,780 of ML438537.1, read as the reverse complement.
GTGAGGTAAATCTGTAACTAACACAATATTCCAAAATTTCTTTTAACGATATCGATTTCTCAATCTCGTATTCTATCTCAACAGCTCGGAATATCAAGTGCCAACAACAAGCGGATAAGGAATATCATATAAAAAGCGAGGCGTCAGTTGAAGGAAAATCCCGCAAATATTTGGGCTACTAGCGATATAATGCACGATTGTGCCGAGGTAGTACAACCAATCTTAGAAAGTGTATGATACTGTCGAGGCGATCGACCCGATTCTATCATAACATGTGCACTGCCGAGGGTCGAGCGACACAAACCATAGATGCATCCATTATATTGTCGAGACGAACGGCCCGCTCCTATGAGAGTGTGGTACATAATCATGCCGAGGTGTTCGGCCCGCTCCACAAGAAAGGAAAGGAATTATCAAATTACGAGACACGAGCTTACGATACAGTATATGAACCCAAGGTGAGTATAACCTTTAGCGTTTCTCAAATTACTTGCCAACAACTCAAGGCAATAAGGCTCGGCCTAACATATATGCATGTATTTATAAATCAAATTCAATTATATTTTCGATTAATTAAGCCAACAGAATGAATTCAAATATTTCAAGTATTACATGATAAAGTCTTAAGTCTAATCGGACATAAACATGCTTTAGCTACGTATGGACTCTCGTCACCTCGTGCGTACATATCACCCACAACTATTAGCACAAAATAATTATATCACCTAGAGGGTAGTTTCCCCCTCACAAAGTTATACAAGAGACTTACCTTGCTCCGAAATTCCATAATCGGCTTCAACGCCACTCAACACCTCAAAACGATGCCCCTCGCTCCAAAACTATTCAAACAATATCCAAACCAATAAAAATATGCTTTAATACTCATAATAAATAAATTCATAACAATTTCCGACTCCGTTCGAAAAGTCAATAAGGTCAACTCTCAGGCCCACGTACCTGGATTCTGAAAATTTTCGAAGATAAATTTACCCACACCTCCGCGAACTCAAATATATAATTTATTTCAAATTCCACGTCCAATTTCTTGGTCAAAGTCCAAAAATACCAATTTTTAGGCTTTCTCTGAATATCCCACAATTTGCATAATTCTTCATGTATTTACGAGCCCAAATTCGTATATTTAACTCACAACGTGTAGAAATTACTTACCTCATTATTGGCGATGAAAATAACACTCCAAATGGCCCCAAGGCCAGCTCTCGTGGAAGAAATAAAATGAGCCAAACCTACGTACTTAAACAAGTCTTCTGCCTTGCGATCATCACACCTGCGATCACTGCTTTTGTGGTCCCGCAGGTGCGGCAAAAAATTCCGCTTCTGCAGTTCCCTTCAGCACTCTTTTCTTTGCTTATGCGGATTAGACTCTACTTCTGAAGAGTCGCACCTGCGACTTGGGCTCCGCTTCTGCGGAAACGATGACCTCACGGCCCCTCGCACTTGCACATTTCTTTCCCGTATCTGCGATCTCGCAGGTAAAACCTCGCACCTGCGCATCCCCTCTTCCTAGCACAACTCCGCACCTACGATTTGAAGCACGTCTCTGCGGTCTTGCACCTGCGACCAAATCCTTCGCAGGTGCGATCGCATCAGACCTGGCGTACTTCAGTAGTTTCCCAAGTCCAAACTCGATCCATTTCCAATCCGACTCGCACTCGAGGCCCCCAAGAGCCCGTCCAAACATTCCAACACATCCCAAAACACGACACAGACTTAGTCAAAGCCTCAAACCACGTCAAACAACATCAAAATAACGAATTGACGATCGAAACCTTTCTTTAAACTTTCAACATTCAAACTTCGTTGAACGCATCCAAATTACACTTAAACATTATGAAATGACGCCAAACTTTATGCACAAGTCACAAATCATGATACGAAACTATTCCAAGGCTCGAAACTCCAACGGGCATCAATAACACTAAAATCCACTTCCAACCAAACTTAAGAAATTCTTAAACTTTCAAAATGTTAACTTTCCATAATAAGCACTGAAATGCTCTGGACCACCCGATACTCAACCCGAACATACTTCCAAGTCCAAAATCATCATACGAACCTATTGGTACCTTCAAATCCTGATTCCGAAGTCGTTTACTCAAAAGTCAAATCTTAGTCAACTTCCAACTTAAAGCTTCCGAATTTAGAATTTTCTTCCCAAGTCAACTCCAAACTTCCCAAAATTCAATTCCGACCATACTTACAAGTCATAATACCTGAAATAAAGCTACTTAAGGCTTCAAGTCGCCGAACGACGCACTAGAGCTCAAAACGACCGATCAGGTCGTTATATTCTCCTCCACTTAAACATGCGTTCGCCCTCGAACATGCCAAGAACTGCTCCGGAGTTTCCCCAAAATCACTGATTAATACTTTGTGCACCTACCCGTGCCACCACAACTCAGTTGAGCACATCAGCTCGATCCAGATTGAAGATCCTCCCTTTTAGTTAGTCATAAGCCATTAAGCCTTAGAACCAAATTCCAACCTCTGAGTTTCTCTACAAGACTTGATTCTAACATACGAACACCGTATCAATCACTACAGACTGTACCAAAACATATTCATGCACCTACATTGAAATCACACCATGCACCACATAAGTTGGTTGCCCATAATAACATCCTCCGACCATAATAGCTGGAATTTCGTGACTCTGATGCCCGCAATACACCCCATAACACCTATAAGCCATGTTCCAACTCTCGCAATACTTCCACGACGGAAGAGATGTATAAAAACTCATAACCACCTGCCAAATCAACGAATCATGGAGTCTCTCCTCTTGACAAGGACCGTTACCCCATTCTAACTGAATAACGATATTTGCTCCTTAATATACCTTATATAAATTTGATTGCACTAATTTCAGGTCCATTAGTCTCGTCTCACCCAGTACACGCCTCAGGCAATAAGCCACCTCAAACACTGACTAAGATTTCATATGATGCCACCAATATGCCGACAAGCCACAATTTGAATATGACACATAAAGAAGAACGAACTTTGGAAAAGAACTACCCAACCAACGTAACGAATAAAACGGTCGAACAGATGCTATGAACCCTTCTCAGAGAATGAGAAACAAAATACAAGAATAGATATAGGGAATCGTACTCAATATCTCATTGTTGTGGTGTTCAACCTGATCCACACATGATACCGTTTCGGCGTGCAACCCGATCCAAACAACATACCTGTGGCAACATGCCACCTGATCCACACATTACAATAAGTAATGGATTATCCATCAAGCCATAATGCTCATACCTACGAAATACCCGAATATCGATCAGAAGCACGCCAAGTGAAAAATACAACCCTAGGAAGACGGATAGCGCCATATGCTACAAAACTCAAGCATGATTGAGGTGCAATAATTGACATGCATCTCGAGAGCCATCCTGCTCACATAATACCATAAGCTACATGGGACCGCAACACATGTGCGAATAATCAAGCCGTCACACAACCCACCTGGCATAATAGAGTGTTACATGTAATAACTGATGACGGGAATAATTTTAAACACCCGAAGACTCCTTCATAAGAAATTCTATGCCGAATGAATGCATTCGACCAGACGTAGAGCACACATTCACATTACACCCCCATAAGGGATCTCAAGCCGATTCTGATTATACCATACTGGGCCAACAACCTTTCGAGGATCCACAATGGCCCTATTCATGACATATACGAGCACTCGTCCCAATTCGGAACAAACTCCCACAATTCATAACCCAAGGAATAGAGCGACTTACAAGCATAAACTCTCACATTAATGATAGCACAGAAAATCTCCATACTTGGTTTCAATCCTTAACAATTAAGTGACTAACATGCCACACTTATACAAATCTCCCCGTGGGGTACGCTCCCATGACCTTTCGCACCAGGTAGAAAAGTCCCCACATCTATACCACCAACTGTACTAATTCTTTAAAGAAAATCAAGAGTCCGCAAATCAATATACAAAGCCTCTTACACAGAACGCCGTTCTCAGGTGACACCAAGGAAAATTCCATCTTACTCTGAACATCTGAATTCTCCCCTGCTCACAAGCTCGTGACATTCCTGTCAACACCGAACCGCAATCTTGATCCTCCACTTCTAAATCCCATGCCACTCACTGTACCTATTATACCGCTACGCGAGAGTACAAGAATTCATCATAACCCCTGGACTACTAGTAGAATAAACACTTCATTGGCTAGAAACCTTTCAATTAGCTCATTTCTGAAGAACCAATGCAACATGCAACTGAATTCTTGAACCGCAAAAAATACAAACCTCAAGTCATGATCTAAACCGCCATGACTCTTCCAGAATCCATTTACAAAACAAGGCCATTATAATCAAATACCTCCAAATCAATCAAATTACGATGGTTGTCAAGACCCGATGTATCGCTACAAATCACTTGTATAACTTAACATGCCGAAGGTACTGATCATTGCCGCAATCATGCTAATTCAACCATTACTAACCGAACCAACTTCTTCCAATTTACTCTCGACATACCTTAGAAATAATAATAGCTCCATTCAAAACATAACAAACTAAATCCGCACTCATTTCGAGTGACCCAAATTGTCACGACCCAAACCGATGGGTCGCGAAGGGCACCCGGTACCTTACTCGACCGAGTACCAATATAACATATCTTTTCATGTGATACTCTCATAGACAACTGAGTCGGATGGCTGCCATGAGATAAGTAGAATACAACATGTGATACCAATTTATACATAAGATATACGGGCCTATAAGACCAAAACAACCACTCGTACACTGAACATAGGCCGATAAGGCCATACAATCTTTTACGTACATGACATCTATCTACAAGCCTCTAAGAATACATAATCTTCATAAGGGTCGGGACAGAGTCCCGCCATACCAAACAATACACGTCTAAATCATACTAACCAAACAAGTAACTCTGAAGCAAATAGAGCGCACCAATATCTTCCACTGAGCTGATAGTCTACTTGGAGGGCTCTCGACCTGTCTATCGGGACCTGCGGGCATGAAATGCAGCGTCCCCAGGAAAAAAGGACGTCATTACAAATAATGTACCGAGTATGTAAGGAATGAAAATCAATAAATAATTGACATGAGAGAAACATGGAGTAAAAGACTCGATATGTACGTTTGCATAGCTTTGTGAGTCATCTCATTTTTGTAATGTCATGCATATGCGTATAAATGTCATACCATGCATAGTTATATGCGTTCATAACATCATCAAGCCTCTGAGATCATCCCATCATATCATTTCAGCCACTAGGGGCAAATCATCAACGTATACCAGTTGATTAGGTGGTGGTGCATAATGCCATAACCTTTCCAATATCCCATATACATATCTATACGCGTATATAACTCCATATGGTCATGGGTTAATGTGCATGTATAAATGCATGAAATGCATATGAAAATACGTTAATAAAATCTCTCGGTACGTCATAACACCATTATGCCTTTGATTAATATCATGAAATAAACTTTACCAACTTACGTATTTTTGAGACCCATGAACATATGATAGAATAATATTTCACATGGTGAATCAAGAATATAAGCATATCGAGCATTTCTATGAATAGAATCATTTATGAAAATTGTGCATTTGCTCGTTTTATTTGTGTCGTATAGATCATGCCAAAAGTAAAAAGGATAGCCTTAACATGCCTGAACTGATTCTCTTGACAATCCCTCTAACACATGTCTTTTGCGACAACATGTAACGACGGATCGAAGTAGAGGAAAATCCGTATGATATTCTTTGAGTAAGATTGCACCGTACTTCCTTGAAATCGCAAATCCCTTTAGGTGGGCTCCACTTGATAATATGACTAAGACACCTTTTTTTTTCTAAAGTTGCCACATAGTGTAATGACTTAAAGAATCATTCATGGGGTTTAAGGGGTGCTGCCACATGAGTGCCTCCTCACTTATCCAATTATCCACCCCTTTTCTTAATCAATCCATTAATTCTCCCACTAGTCCAATAATTAACCACATAATTAAGAATTATCTCAAATTACATAAAATACTACTCATTTTTAATACACTTTATACACCTTCCTATCATAGCCATATGGTACCTTGTATGGTACTAGTCCATAAATATCAGGTATTATTGCTCGGCTCGTATTTTTTCTCAAATCGACAACCTTTAACAAAACTCATTTTCTTCTATTTACTTACCTTCTCTCCTTCACGAATTTACTCATCACTTGTTTGAAATAGCATAAAATGCTTGTAATCTTAAAATAATCTCATTCCCAAACTTATGTCGATTAACTTACGATGAAAGTTTAACGTACGAAAAATGCGGGATGTAATATCTCATTTTAGAGCTTTCATCAATTTAATTATGGCTTAATTTCACGTACGAAAACATGGGGTGTAACATCATTTCCTCATTTGGAACATTCTTCCTTGAATGTTGACTGATGCACTTATCATTCTCATAACCCCTAGCTCTTGCGAATACTTTAATATTGTTCTTGCATTTAGGCAACTGTTCTGTAAATAATTTCAAAGGCCAGGGCATTCCCCCCTTTAGGCATCTTTATCACACCGCGACTTGTGGTCGGAATCCTTCCAATCTCATAACTGTTTCTATCTTCTATCATGCAGCCTGTACAACTTTTTCCTTGTATGTGCTCCTGCGCGACTCTTCTCTCCTCTTTCCTCCAGCTGTTAGCCAATATCCAGGCCTCATTTCGAAAACATATACAGAGCTTCATAAAATGTCCCTCTAGGCACCTGTACGTATAAAATAGTTCTTCTCTCGGTACTTTTCCAAACTTACGAATATTGTTATACCTTATTTCATAGATCCGCTTATCCATTCGTATGACTTTACTGCATCTAGATAGGTCATACTATACCATAACTCTTAATTTTATTTATCGTTACTAAGGTCTGCTACCGAATTCCAGGTTACTTTCATTGCTTATCCGATATGTATAAATATTATGTCCTTTAATGCTTCCATATTACAATTATCTTAAGAATGACGGCCTAATCTCATCTCATACTTTATAACTTTTATCCATCCATTGTTGATTCACCTCAATATTGATCTATAATCTACCCCTGATAACTTAAAATTTTATGTAAAACTACCGCTATGGTCTATGTTTCATCGGGGAACATCTGAAATGATTAGACTGATCCACCTGGGGCGATACCATCACTTTCATAGGCTTATATCATACTATCCCCATGAATCACCTTACATGGGTATTTTAGTTCCGTACAATTCATGAAATCCTCTTCAAGTCATTACTCAATCGAAGACCCAAACGTCATCCTTTATCTATCATGATCACACCCCCACTCCACTAGGTAGCATTCCATTTCTTCTAGATGCTATTAGTCTTAGACTCTTTTGAGTTCATTCAGGCTATACTGAACTTTATTTAACTTAGAGAAACCATTGGCCCTCTTATTTTCATGGGCTTAATCCCATGACTTATCCATTTCTCATCACCTTCTTACTCGCCTCTTTCTTATCTTACTCTTGTCATAAAACCTTGTCGCCTTACTATACTTTAGCTTGCGACTTATACATGTCCATTTATACTACTCGCAACCTCCCTTCAACTTGCTTGCACCATAGATTTTCTTATGTTATTCTGGAACATACAGCGAGACATCACATTGTCTCTAACTCTTCTTTACTCTCTTGGTTAGATCTATCGGTACCTAGAAATCATAGGCTGGAAGATATGCTACTGACGATGCCTCTATTATTCCTGAATACTGAATCCCCGCGCTTCTAGCCTTTTATCCGAAGTATGGACTATTTTTTTAACCAAAGAATTAGATCCTTTGACTAAAGCCCATTTTTAAGATGAATACAGGTTACTGATAATCAAGATAATATGAAAAATTAATAATAGACAATATTGCAGAAATAAAAGATAGACATTGATTGTATTCGAGAATCAGATGCCTTTACAAGCTGTATTCCCCTCCCTTATATAGGAGATTCTTATAACGTACGACTCTTGCTATGGTTACTCATTAATGACTAATTATGACATTAATGAGGCGTTACAAAGGATAACGGTAATTGGGGTTCAGTTACATAACGTTCGAGTAATCAATTGTGGGTCCCTGAATCTGCTCGTAGCTTTGTCTAGATTCATTCTGACTGTGCCTCTCTCTCGTTTTGATCAAGTTGAGTTTCCCGTGGCTGATAAGTTCGTGGGTTTACTGAACCGTGCCTCTTTGTACCGTATCTCTTCAAGGAGTCACGTCCAGGTGTCACATTTTCCTGGGTCTACGTGACTGGCTGAGTTGTCAAAATCTGGCTTACGTGTGATACTCTTTTTTACCAATACAGATAGTCCCCTCACTTACCATATATTTAACGATTAATATTTGGTAGGTGGATATTCATTTATGGCGGGAATATTTTGCCGCCGCATTTCCTTGAACCATTGTATCCTTCTCTGCACCATATGAGTCATTTGTCACTTCCATTTAATGCTCATACCACGTGTCCTTTTCGGATTGGTTCTGCATTTACTCAGCACCTTTTAGGGCCTTTTGCGGTTGTGACAGTTCTGAAGTGACATCTTCAATTATGACTTTTCATCATTATTTTCCTTTTTATTCATATTTGACGGTTGTCTTCAAGTATAAAACCATGTTTTCTTTTCTTTGCTTCCACGAAACACTTTTCTAACTTTGTCTTTTGTAAAAAACTTTCTTCTTTGCCTTTGTAAACATGTATTCTTCAAACAAACCTCAAAGAGTAATAGATATTGAAAGTTTAGCGCCTTCTTCTGATCCGACTAGGAGTCGGAGGGGTGGTAGACTTAGAAGTCTTGGATCCACTCCTTCGAGGGGCTATTTTTCTTCTCAGATAGTTTCTTATCCTTCTACTAGATCTCCAATTTCTCCGAGATTTAGGGTTTCTCGGTCTTTGTCTAGAGGTAGAGGTGAACGTCTTCATGAACCCGGAGTCGATGAAATTGTCCCTGCTGAGTTTGTTTTCGCTAGGGATAGCCAAGTTCTTGTAGATCAATCTTCTTCTCTTGATAGTGTAGAAAGATATCCAACCCTTATAACTGAGGGTCAGATTTCCCTTATTCGTAGGGAATGCTTTTGGAAATCTGACTTTCCTATCTACATTCCGAATAGTAATCAAAGAATAACGTCTTACAAGATGGGATATTCTTTTGTTTATATGTATCCTTTCACTTTAGGGTTTAGACCCCCCATTGACCCAGTTATAATTGATTTTTACCATTTTTTTTAATATCTGCTTAGGANTGGTAACCCCTGGAGATGATAAGGATAGGGGTTGGTACCTCCGGTATGTTGCTGTACCCACTGCTGGTTTAGTGGGTGAAGAAAATCTTCCCTTCTCTGAGAAATGGAATCGCGCACGTGAGTATGCTTTAGCTCGCATTTACTTTTTCTTATTTTGACTTGAGATGTTTTATTTAAAACCGTATCTGCTTATTTTTCTTTTCTCAGCAATCATGAATACTGTTGAGAATGTCTCCGGTATTCGTGATTGGGTAGAAAAATTGTTAGTTGTTGCTCCTTCAGAAGAAAGATCTTGGAAGTACCTCACTGGGAGGTACGGTTGGCAAGTAAAGACCCACGGTAAGTGAAGCTTTTGTTCTTGCTTCTTTCCTTACTCGAGTCTTCTTTTTTTGTCGTTTAACTTTTTTCCTTTTTTAATAGGATTCTCTGCTCGTGGGGTGTCTGCTTCCTCTATACCGAAGATGTCCTTGGCTCAAGCCCAGGAAATTATTGTTGGTTCATCTTCCTCGAAGAGGAAGATTAGTGAATCTCGTTCCATAGAGGAAGAGGAAGAGGGTGCTTGAGTGCACATGCCACGGAGAAGGCAGATTGTTTTAGATGATGAGCCTGCAGCCTCAACCTTGCCTTCCGTGTCTGTGATTGATCCCCCTGTCTTTGATGATGTTTCTCGTTCCCCTTTTCGTGATGGTATTGATCTTGCTCCTAACGACGTCCCTTTGGCTGCTGTCTTTCCTGCTTCTTTGAGAGAAGTTGTTTCGTCTATTCCTTTGGCTATCTCAACTTCTTTTGCTGCTTTGTCTGCAACTTCTTCAACCTTTCAACTTTCCGTGCCTGCTTCTTTTCCAACCCTTCAACTTTCCGTGCCTGCTTCTTTGCCCGTGGATTCTCCAGCTCCTCAACCTTCTGTGCCTGTTGTTGTTCCATCTCTGCCTGCTTTCATGCCTTCTGTTAGGGAAGTAAGGTCTTCCAACAGAGAGATGCGGCAGGTGGTAATAGAGGTTCCAGCTGAGGGAAACCTTTTCAAGAAGACGGGTGAGCCTGAAGTGTGGCTCAAGCCTTTGATAGGTCCCGCTGAGAAAGCAAAGCTAGCTAGCCACGGTGCTCTGACATGGGCCAATGAGGTTGTGCATACCTCTTTAAAGGTATGGTGTAAGTTATCCTCTTTCACTCTCTTATATGAAATTTACCATATCTGACTGGTTTATTTCTTGTAGATTAACCTCATAGGCATGGAGCTTATGAAGAGGATTTCAAACACAGACCAAGAGACAAGAGAGTTGCAGGCAGAAGTTGATAATTGGAAAGCACAATATGATAGCCTAAGGATTGACATGGACGATTTAGAAGAGGTAAGAAGTACCTTGAAGCGGCAGATGAGACTTATGGTAGCAGAACAAGCAGTGGAGCGGGCTTCTTGCAGTCAAGCTGACAAAGATAAGAGTGTTCTGGAGTCTTCGTT
>ML438536.1:578-12857 GCA_005239525.1 Nicotiana knightiana | reverse complement strand
AAATATAAAGTAAGAAATACTAGATGTAGAAATCGATGTTCTTGCACATCAATGGAATTTTCTCCTTCTCTACATTGATTCACAAAAATCCCCTTGTAATTGTGTTTTAGGAGTCTATTTAGAGGTTTAGGGTGAACCCTAACCGTGTAGGAGACTTCTATTTCAACCGGGAAACACTTCAACCCGTCAAAACACGATTTCTGGCCGAACTGGGGACCTGGCGTTTGGACCCAAAGGCCTGGCTAACGCAAGGCAAGGGCTGGCGTTTCAGCCCTAACACCTGGCTAACGCAAGGTAGGGCTGGGTGTTTGGCTCTGTCGCCCGGCTATCGCCCGGGTGTCTCCTTTCGCGTATTTTTCGACGATCGCCCGGGTGTCTTCTCCACTTCACCTACACATGAAATAAACTCCATTAAGCACATAACAAGTGTAATTTTATCATTAATGCACATAAAATGTAAGGAATATAACATGTTAAACTATGCAATTTAGTCTCGCATCAATGGTACATAAAGACTGAGCTGGAGTGACAGCGTTACAGTGTTTATATATATTTTGGTTGGTTTTATTGTGAAATGATATTGGTTAAATCTTACGAGCTATACGGTTTTCTGTATGAAATTGTGGAAATAAAAGTATTGTGAAAGGTTTAGCCTGAATTGTGAAAGTCTCATAAATAAACTGATATGATATGTCCGGTGCGAGCGGGTTGCACGCCGCAACAAGGAATGATAAGGGTGGATAGGTGGGATCGGATTGCACGCCGCAACAGGAGCAATAAGGGTGATATATATAGGGAGGAGCAATAAGGGTGGAGAGGTGGGATCGGGTTGCACGCCGCAACAAGGAGCGATAAGGGAGGACATTTATATTTTTATTGTTTATAAATTAAAGGCTGGAACACTCATTGTTTTATTGTCATTATTTCATATTCTGCTCTTTCTATTATTTAAAGTGAAACTTGTTTCGTTTTCAATTGTTGAGACATAAATATTGTGAAAGGATTTGACTTAAATTGTGAAAATTCCTTTTATAAATAAAGAGATGTGATTGTCTGGTGGGAGCGGGTTGCACGCTGCATCAAGGAGTGATAAGGGTGGACAGGTGGGATCGGGTTGCTCGCCGCAACAGGAGTAATAAGGGTGATATATTTATAGGGAGGAGCAATAAGGGTGGACAGGTGGGAACGGGTTGCACGCCGCAACAAGGAGCGATAAGGGAGGACATTTATATTTTTACTGATTTTTTAAAGAAAAAACAAAGATTTGAAAACTTACTATTTCATATTACTATTTTTTATATTTTAGCACTACTTCTATCTAAAAATAAAGTTTGGAACCTTGAAAGTATTTGAGAGTTGGTTATAGCTGAGGCCTGGAAAAGGCGGCTGAGTTATTTCATTGTTATTGCAGTACTTAATTATTTATTTAGATTTCCTTCTTACTTTATATTTATTGTCTCGGTTATATTTTTCTTGTTCGTGTAGAATTGTTTTATTGCGTTATAGTATATATTATTGTCACAGGTTATATGTTGTTAATGCCCCGCCGTAGCCTCGTCACTAGTTCCTCGAGGTTAGGCTCGTCACTTACTCAGTACATGGGGTCGGTTGTACTGATACTACACTCTGCACTCTTTTGTGCAGATCCAGGTATCGACCAGCAGTAGAGATATTTAGAGCGGCTATTCATTTATTCGGAGACACGAGGTATATCTGTCGTGATCGCAGATCCCGAGAGTCTTCTCCTATTTCGATAAACACTGTTTTATTTTATTCAGAACAGTTACATTATTTCTTTCGGCNAAGTGTGGTGTTAGGCACCATCACGATCCCTAAGGTTGGGAATTTGGGTCGTGACAAGTTGGTATCAGAGCACTAGGTTGTTTAGGTTTCACAATTCACGAACAAGCTTAGTATAGTCTGAAGGATAGGTGCGGAGACGTCTGTACTTATCTCTCGGAGGCTATTGAGTTAGGAAACAACTCCATTTTTATTTCTACTCTATCGTGCGAATTTATTCTATCACGAATGATTGAACTTGTCTATTCTTGTCCTCTCACAAATCTTGACAACACGCGAAGCGTCTACAACCGGAAAAGATGAAGCCCCAATGACAACTACGATTAGGGGGAGAGACAGATGCAGAGCTTAGACTAAAGCTCGAACATCAGCACCTATTGTACAGTTTCAAATGGATCTAGACGTGGAGGTTCTAGCCCAGTTAATACATGTTGGACTAGACCATATCCCAGAAGGATTTATAGCTACTTCAGTACTGCATATCAAGGGAATAGTTGAAAGCAACAGAGTTGATTTATATGAGCTGTGAAGTTTAACATTGTGAATTATCAGACATTGTGACCTATGGCTTCGTGCCAAGTGGGGAAGTCCACTGTCAAGGAATAGATTGTGGGGTCATGTGTTATATCGGTTTTGGCCTGGAATGTATAAGGCCTGAGAGTTTGCAAGAGATAAAGCCGGGACTAGCGATATGTCCGCCTCCTTAATAATCCCATACCTCGGCACCACAGGAGTTATGTGAACAACTTTGAATCTACAGAAGGTCTACTAAACGTGGAAGTCACGGTTGCAGATTTTGGGATGCTCCAGAGGGAGTACAGTGGTTAACAAGCTTCTAGACTATATGGTTCGTGCCAAGAATTATCTGAATAGAGCTCTACTTTTGTGATCATTGTGTGTCAATAGAGATGAGAGTTACCACAAAAGAATAATGAAAAATACGAATAAATGAGGTAGCTCAGCAGTGTTGAGTCAACATAGTAAAAGAAGAAATAGGCCGACGGTGTTTATGGCAAGCCTATGAAGAGGACGACCAGCCAATGCAACATCAACTACTTGACTCAGTTCTCATAAATGCTTTTGAAAGAGTTTGTTTCTCAAACTTTTCATATTGCGTGGCACATAAGGTTTGAACGGTTGCGTTAGGTCATATGACGGTGTCAGAATATGCCATCGGGTTTGATAAGTTAGCCCATCATACTCCTACGTTGGTTCATATAGCCAGAGGGCGAGTCCCCAGACTCATCAAAGGACTCAAATATGATCGTAAATTTTTGGACGACTCAGGGCAGGTTGATACTTCATTTCGGGTAGTGGTAGAAATTGTCCTAGGCTTGTAGAGTCATATTTCATCAGAACACTCAGGCTACGTGCCCCATTGAAGTTATAATTCAATTTACATGAACAACTAGAGAAAAAGGGGGTGGAGGTCATATTCCTAGAGGTGGAGACCCAGCCAATTGATATATTTTCTATGGTATGACTGAGGTCGTTATATTAAATGGTTCAATAAATAGAACAATCTCTAGTTATTATAAAGTGATGATTTCCTGAACTTTAATCGGTTATGCGTATCTAATAAAACTCTTCAAATATGCTCAACTCTCGAGTGAGCTTCGTAACTCAAAAAAAAATCTACTTATGAGAATACTTGTATTGAGAAATTCTATGGAGATAACTATGTCTATCATCACGTGTTGTAATTTTGTTTAACGAAAAATATTTAAAGGAATAAAAGGGAAGGTTTCGAGTGGCACGATGCGCATGTTGCTTGTGATTCAGAATCGAGGACGAAATCCTCGCATTGTAATATGATTTGAGATGTTTAAATCGGGCTACGAGCTGCGGTGGAAGTTATGTAAGGACGAGGTCCTTGTGATGGAAATCCTTGTGTTTAAATTCTCCCGTGTGAATTAAAATTTTGTTATAGTACTGGTCATGCTTGTTAGGCTTATTCAACAATTCATGTATAAAATAATGATGATGATCATAAGAATAAATGAATAAATAATAATAATAAAATTAATACTGATAATAATTAAATAAATAAGGAAATAAACTAATTAATTAACTGTGTATAATTTTCCAAATCCGTGTCAGAATTATTGAGCTTTGACCTACAAGGTAGGTGCCCCGCCCAAGTGGCGTTAAATGAGACACATTAAGTCGGGTATATAATTATGAGGTCTTCATGAATTGCACCTCATCATTAGTATTGTGAAGGTTGAAAGGGGATTATTGTTAACGTGAAGCTATTGATAATTCTTTAATTGGCTATGAACTACTATTAAGAAAATAGAGGCGGTGAGTATGGGCAGCCTTGTGTATATTCCAGTTGGTGAGAGGCCGTTAGCTTCAAACATTCAGATGTTGGCTAATCAGTTCGTGAGGTTGGATATTTCCCCCAGCAGTGTTCTAGCTCTTCAGTCGCTCGATCTTCTCTAATCGAGCATATTCGGAAGCGGCAGGATGGTGACCCACATTTGGCTGTTCTTAGGGACACAGTTCGGCACGGTGATGCCAAGCAGGTTATAGTTGGAGATGATGGTGTTTTGAGGATGCATGGTCGGTTATGTGTGCCTAATGTTGATGATCTTCGTGAGTTGATCCTTGAGGAGGCTCACAGTTCTAAGTATTCTATTCACCCAGGGGCAGCTAAAATGTACCAAGATTTGAGACCCCACTATTGGAGAAGGATGAAAAAGGACATTGTGGCATACGTGGCTCGTTGCTTAAATGGTCAGCAGGTAAAGTATGAACATCAGAGACTTGGTGGTTTGCTTCAGCAGATAGAGATTCCTGAGTGGAAGTGGAAGCGTATCATTATGGACTTCGTTGTTGGACTCCCACGGACTCAGAGGAAATTTGATGCAGTTTGGGTTGTTGTGGATAGGATAACTAAATCAGCACATTTCATTCCTGTGGCAAGTGCTTATACTTCAGAGCAGTTGGCTGAGTTATATATTCGGGAGAGACTTCGTGCAGCTCAGTCTAGGCAGAAGTGTTATGTCGATCGTGAGGTTCGTAATGTAGCATTCATGGTTGGAGAGAGAGTATTGCTTCGTGTGTCTCCCATGAAGGGTGTTATGATCTTTGGAAAGAAGGGTAAGTTGCGCCCTAGGTATATCAGGTCGTTTGAGATTCTTGATAAAGTGGGGGAGGTGGCTTATAGACTTGCGTTGCCTCAAGGGTTATCCTCAGTTCATCCGGTATTCCACGTGTTTATGCTCCGAAAATATCATGGTGACCCGTCCACGTGTTAGATTTCAGCTTTGTCCAGTGGGACAAAGACTTGACTTATAAGGAGGAGCCGGTAGCTATTTTGGATTGGTAGGTTCGTCAATTGAGGTCTAAGAGTTATCCTTCAGTTCGAGTGCAGTGGAAGAGTCAGCCCGTTGAGGCAGCTACTTGGGAGTCCGAGTCGGACATGCAGAGTAAATATCACACTTGTTTGCAAATTCAGGTAATCCAATATTTCCGTTCAAGGACGAACGTTTGTTTTAGAGGTGGAGATTGTGATGACCCAAGGGGTCATTTTATGAATTTAGACTCCATTCTAGGCTTATTAGCCATAAAAAGATTAATTTTAACTAACTAGATTTGTGTGTGCATTCCGGGCGTGAAACCGAAAAGCTTTTAGGTTAAAATACAAGAAATAATAATTTTTAAATTATAAAATTTGGTTTTAGTTGACTTGAGTCAACATTTTGAGTAAACGGACTCAAATCTGTGTTCCGACGATCCCGGAAGGTCCGCAGTAAAATATGCGACTCGAGCGTATGCCCGAAAGTGAATTCCGAGATCCCAAGCCTTAGAAATCAATTTTTGAAAGAAATTGTTTTGCTGAAACATTTATGAAATAATGTAAAGAATTAATGTTTGAAGTCATTGGTATCGGGCCCGTATTTTAGTTTCGGAGGCCGGTACAAATTTGTTATGATATTTAGGTCTTTCCTATGAAATTTGGTAAAAAACGGAGATCGTTTGACATGATCCGGACATCCGGTTGAAAAGTTATGAACTATAAGTGTTCTTGAGGAAAATAATGAGTTTTGAGGTTTAATTCGTTGTTTTACATGTTATTTTCATGATTTGATCGCACGAGAAAGTCCGTATGAACAAATGAGCTCCGATTTTTATTTTGCATGAAGTATTAGATCCGTATAATAATTACGGACCCGTAGAAAAAAGAATCATCGAATTTGGACATCGTATGAGGATTTTATGGCCATTTTACCTAGGTTGCCTAGATTTTTCAGGTTAATTACGAATTTGCCCCTGACGGCGTATTAAAATCCTGCACTATTTGCATATCTTAAAACCTACATATCTCCTTCATTATAAGGTCAAATTGAGTGATTCAAAAGCCCAAATTCATTAAATTTTCACAAGGAATCCATTGAACACATAAAAATAGAGTTTAGGGATCGTTTGGAACGAGAAACGAGGCATAATAGCTGGCAGAAAATATATTAAAAACGGGCAGACCTTTTCCTTCTCCAATTTTTTCGAGTTTCCAGCCCTAAAAATGAGTTTTGTTCAACAATATTCATCCCCAATTCATAGGTAATCAATTCCAAACCTTTTTCTTTTAATTCCTTACTATTTTGCATCACTTTTAAAGAAAAACAAAGGATTTCCATGGTAAAGTTTTAGGATTTGGGTAGAATTAGGGAGTTTTGTAAAAATTGAATTTTTATATCAAATTAAGGTCGGATTTAAAAACTAATAGCATATTTGGGTTCGTGGGTGAATGGGTAAACGTAATTTAGTCCGAACCCCGAGTTTAGACCAAGCGGGCCCGGGGTCGGGTTTCCACTTTTTTTTAGAGAACTTAGGAAAAAATATATTATTCAATAAAGTAAGTTCCTTTAGCATTAGTTAATGATATTAACTTAATTGTGATTAGATTCGAGCAAGTTAAAGGTGAATTCAAAAGGAAAAGCGATAATTGAGCAGTGAGTGGCCTGCGGAATTGAGGTAAGTGTTTGGTCTAACTTTGACTTGAGGGAATAGGAATCCCCACTTGTTTGCTATGTGAAATGCATGGGCGTGGTGTATAGGTGAGGTGACGAGTATCTATGCACCACCCAATTTGCTTGTTAAGCATGATCCCTTTTCCCGTTCCCAACTTAATTGATTCTTGTCTTAATTGTTCTATGTACATTATTGTTTCTATGACTACTTGGTCTTGTTATTTTATTGTTAGATATTGTTGTGGTTATTTTGAAAAGAGTATTGGTTGTTTTAGCTGGATTCCTTGTGGTACAAAACGGTTGAGCGGTTTGGTATTGTTTTTACAAATTATATATATGTATATGTTCCTGTTGGTTCCATTGTTGATAATATTGAGGAAGTGATGAGGAATGCAGTTTAACTGTTTTATGATTGTTGAGGTTTACGTGGTTGTTGGGTTTCAATTGATTGTTGTCAATTGTTGTGGCAAGTGTTTTAAAAGTGTTGGTTGTTCTTTTGATTTTTATCATGGTACCTAAAGACTGAGCTGGATTGAAAGCATTACAGTGTTTATATATATTTTGGTTGGTTTTATTGTGAAATGATATTGGTTAAAGCTTACGAGCTATACGGTTTTCTGTTTGAAATTGTGGAAATAAAAGTATTGTGAAAGGCTTAGCCTGAATTGTGAAAGTCTCATAAATAAATTGATATGATATGTCCGGTGGGAGCGGGTTGCACGCCGCAACAAGGAGTGATAAGGGTGGATAGGTGGGATCGGGTTGCACGCCGCAACAGGAGTAATAAGGGTGATATATATATAGGGAGGAGCAATAAGGGTGGACAGGTGGGAACGGGTTGCATGCCGCAACAAGGAGCGATAAGGGAGGACATTTATATTTTTATTGTTTATAAATTAAAGGCTGGAACACTCATTGTTTTATTGTCATTACTTCATATTCTGCTCTTTCTATTATTTAAAGTGAAACTTGTTTCGTTTTCAATTGTTGAGACATAAATATTGTGAAAGGATTTGACTTAAATTGTGAAAATCCTTTTTATAAATAAAGAGATGTGATTGTCTGGTGGGAGCGGGTTGCACGCTGCAACAACGAGTGATAAGGGTGGACAGCTGGGATCGGGTTGCACGCCGCAACAGGAGTAATAAGGGTTATATATTTATAGGGAGGAGCAATAAGGGTGGACAGGTGGGAACGGGTTGCACGCCGCAACAAGGAGCGATAAGGGAGGACATTTATATTTTTACTGATTTTTTAAAGACAAAACAAAGATTTGAAAACTTACTATTTTATATTACTATTTTTCATATTTTAGCACTATTTCTATCTAAAGTTAAAGTTTGGAACCTTGAAAATTATTTGAGAGTTGGTTATAGCTGAGGCCTGGAAAAGGCGGCTGAGTTATTTCATTGTTATTGCAGTACTTAATTATTTGTTTAGATTTCCTTCTTGCTTTATATTTATTGTCTCAGTTATATTTTTCTTGTTCGTGTAGAATTGTTTTATTGCGTTATAGTATATATTATTGTCACAGGTTATATGTTGTTAATGCCTCGCCGTAGCCTCATCACTACTTCCTCAAGGTTAGGCTCGGCACTTACTCAGTACATGGGGTCGGTTGTCCTGATACTACACTCTGCACTCTTTTGTGCAGATCCAGGTATCGACCAGCAGTAGAGATATTTAGAGCGGCTATTCATTTATTCGGAGACACGAGGTATATCTGTCGGCGATCGAAGATCCCGAGAGTCTTCTCCTATTTCCATAAACGATGTTTTATTTTATTCAGAACAGTTACATTATTTCTTTCAGCCCAGTATTTATAGTATTCTTTAGTAGTTCGTGAATTTTGACACCAGACCCTGGGTAATCTTAGAGTTATTTATATAATTAGTTCGTGGTTCGTTTTTATTCAATTGTTTATTATTTTATCATTGGACAGTATTTAAATTAAGCTTACGTTAGATTTATTTATTGATGTTTAAGAAGATAATCAAAGGAAGTTAGCTACTCAATTCTAACATTGGCTTGCCTAGCAAGTGTGGTGTTAGGCACCATCACGATCCCTAAGGTTGGGAATTTGGGTCGTGACAATGGATCTGTTGAAATGCATCTTTCAAAAGCCCATGCCCACTGGCAAACTGGCCAAATGGCAAATCCTGTTAAAACCAAAGATATAGAATACATAGAATATATATTATAAAGCCTAAAAGAAATACTTAGATTAATTCCGCTACAGAAAGAATATTATGAAAAATCATTTAAATGATAATTAAGAAAAACGACCACCCCCCAAATTGGTATCAGAGCTAGTACGCAAACTAAAATACATCAGACTAGTAAAAAACTAAGAAAAACAAATAAGAAATTGAACGAATTATACTTTCAATATAAAGGGCTACATGCCACACAGATAGAAAATAAATAAATAAGAACAATTGATAGATATTATATCCAAAACAGAATATAAATATGTTCAATATCTGAAAAAACAGTATGAACAAAAAGAATATAAACTCCAACATAACCTATAATGAATAAAGAAGAATTTGCGGTAGATGAAAAAACATACGAAAATCAAGACGGATTAAGAATAAAAATAATAATTTCAAATCTAGGAAGAAGATATAAAATAATAGGAGAACAGTTATACCTAATGATAGAAAAAGAAACAGCAACATTAGAAGATAGCCTGACAGCTATGACAAGAATAATAAAAGAAAATGGAGAAATAGATAAGAAAAAAGAAATCGAAAATATAAGGTACCAAGCAAACAAAGAAGTACAACAATTAGAAGAAATTAAAAATACAAAAATTATAGCATTAGAAAAGGAATTGGCCATGTTAAAAGCACTATATGAAGAAAAACAAAAAAACAAAGATAAGGAGACAGAATTAACAGATGAAATAAATAAATTCAAACAAAAACTACAACCAGAAGAAAATTTCAGAATTGAAGAAATAGATAACGGTGTAGATGACCAAAAATCAGAACTAAGTGAAACAAGTGAAACCTACACAGAACTTTTAGAAAACATAGAAAAATCAACAGACATAGAGGTAAATACAGGAAATGTAAATATGGATGAAAAACCCAGTACATCAAGAGTAAGAATAAACCCAAATTACTATACAGTTAATTATGAATAATCGGATAGACAGGATACACTATGGAAAAATAGGCTAAATAAATGGACGCCTAAAACAATATCTGAACAATATAATTTCTTAGACTTAGATAGCGTAGCAGATATAAATAAAATAATACAACTATGGATGGGTTATATATCAAAACAATTGGTAGATAAANTAGCCATAAGAAACGAATTTAGTAGCATGACTACAGAAATAGAAGAACAAAATAAAGATAAACTAATAAACAGAAATCTAATAACAAAACTAGCAATATGTAATATGTGTTATATAGATGAATATACTTGTAAGTTTAAAGAATATTATTATAAAGGAACATACAGTGTCGAAGAAAGTAGAGAAATAAGAAGATTATATTTTACAAAATTACCCGAACCATTTAGTTCAAAAATAATAAAAGACTGGAATGAAGCAGGATTAGCAGATACTTTGGGAACTAGAATAAAATTCCTACAACAATGGTTTATACAAATATGTCAAAAAAATAAAGAAAAAATAAAAATGGAAAAAACACTAATAAAAAATTTAGCATGTTGTAAAAATAAAACAGCTCCACAATTCGGATGTATAGATAAATATTATAGAAAATGGAGAACGAGGAAGTATAAAAAATATAGGTCAAAATATAAACATAAAAGATCAAGAAAACNACTAATAAAAAATTTAGCATGTTGTAAAAATAAAACAGCCCCACAATTCGGGTGTACAGATAAATATAATAGAAAATGGAGAACGAAGAAATATAAAAAATATAGGTCAAAATATAAACATAAAAAACCAAGAAAAAGATATTATGTAAAAAATTATCAACACAAAAGACCATATAGACCAAAGAAGAAACTGACAGAATGTACGTGTTATAACTGTGGAAAATTAGGACATATAGCTAAAAACTGCAGAGCACCTAAGAATCTAAAGAAAAAGCAAATAACCGAAATAATAATCGATGAAGAAGAATACATGCAGATAGAGTACATAGATTATGAATTAGATAGTGATGATAGTATATATGAATTAACAGATGATGAAATAGAAATAAATGAAGAGTTATCCGAAGAAAAGTTATCCGAAGAAAATGAAAACATCTGATGACTGAAAAAGAAATAGAAATTATAACACAAGAAGATTATCAAAATGAAGAATCCGCAGAACAAAAAATTATATTTGATAACAACATATTTGAACAAGTAAAAGGCAAAGAGTTAGATTTAAGCGTAATAAAAGTATTAGAAGTACCTACAATAAAAAATTGGTTCAAAAGACAGAAAGAAGAATATTACGTAGTAAGCCAAAAGGAACATATAATCGATTGTAAATTCACAAGAGGTAAAGCCAAAATACCAATAATAAACAAACGAATATTAAATAAAGAAATACAAGACATAAAAGCAAAAAACCCAATCAAATATGTACATTTAGGAGGAACTGAAATACTCATAAAAGCATGTTTTAGAGAAGGAATAGATACCCCTATAGAAATATATTTGGCAGATGATAGGATAATACAACCTATAGAAAAAAGTATTATAAGTGCAGTAAAAGGAAACCTCATATACCAAAAATTTAAATTTATAATAAGTGCTAATTACTCAGTAGCATTAACTGATAGAAATATAGATAAATCATTAGTACTATACTGGAAAATGTCAGGAATAGAACTAGCACCAGGAAGTAAGATATTTACAGCTAGATGTAAAAACCTATATGTTCTAACAACTAAACATAAGATAGCAGCAAAAAATAAAATCAATAAAATCAAAATAGAAAATCCATTTGAGAAAATAGTTACGGTTATTGATAATAATGAATATAGCTACAAAGAAATTGATATGGAAGAAGATTTAGAAATAGTAAAGAAAGGATAAGTACGTCAAGTATACCAAACCAGTTAATTTATGAAGCACCTACGTCATCTAGGATGAGTACATCCAAAGGAGACTATATACTCCCACAAAATCTAATCAAAAACATAGTAGAAGAAATAAAACCATACCACTATTATATAACAGGAATTATGGAACAAAGAAAATATCTAATATTAATAAATACAGGACAAGAAGAAAACTACATTACAAGAGAATTAGTAACAGAAACTGAGATAATAACCACTGAACAAATGTGCCCAGAATTACCAAAAGAGCTTATAACAAACGAAGAAACAACAGAAAAAGAAATAATAATAGGGGGAATACCTCTAACAATACAGTTTAAAATATACCAAGGAAATAAAAATATTACATTAGAAATAAAATTGTTAGAAAAGGTAAAACCACAGCTTTGGAGATAAACAATTGACCATAACATATAAGGATAAAAGAATAATAATAAAAAGATCAGAAGTATGAAAAT
>ML438535.1:0-12054 GCA_005239525.1 Nicotiana knightiana | reverse complement strand
TCTCTCTCTCTCTCTCTCTCTCTCTCTCTCTCTCTCTATATATATATATATATATATATATATATATATATATATCACTGTTATTCCTCCTATTGCGGCATGCAACCTGATCCGACCATATAATTATTCAACAACTCAATTATAAAAAATTTTACAACAAAAAGTATGAGTACACGGAAACAAGGGAACCGCGTAACAATCAAAGAAATACAACAACCTTTACAAGGAAACAAGACATGTAAAGCACGTGACAACTACACATGTATTCACAACAAGGTGAAATCGTAACAGATAAGCACGTAACCATAGAATAACTCAATATTTAAGAGGTAACACGGTAATAATGAAGGCAATGACAAAAACCAAGGAATTTAGAGGCCAAATAACAAATAAGAGGCAAACAAGGACTAACAACATCATATAGAGCATATGAGAGTAGTCTAACAAAGAGATACCATATTTTATGACAATTTACTCAAAAGCATGGAAAGATACTAGGCGATCTAACCGGTCAATACCACATATAAACTGTGTACCCACTCGTCACCTTGCGTACACGGGTTTCACATATAAAGATAGCACAATTGACTTAATTCCTAAGGGGTGGTTTCCCTCACGCAAAGTTAGACAAGATAATTACCTCAATTCGGCCAATTCATACTCAATTTAGCTTTTCCTTTACCAATTCACCAACATTCGGCTCAATCAAGCCAAAAATAACTTAAATACATCAAACAATGCAAGAGAAAATAATTTCAATTAACAACTTCTAAACCTTGGTCAAACTTAGGAAGATTCTAAACCATGGTCAAATTTAGGAAGATTCTAAACCTTTAAATTGCCAACTTCAGCCAAATGATGCCGAAACCTTTTTGAAATAACCAAATGAAATTCTGGTCATACGCCCAAGTCCAAAATCACTATCCGGACCTACCAAAACTGTCGAAACGTCAATCTGAGGTCAAACTTAAAAGTCAAACCCTGGGTCAATTCCTTCAACTTCGGACTTCTAAAATGAGAGTCACTCCTAAAATCCTTTCCGACCCTCTCAAAAACTCGAACCGATGATATATGCAAGTCATAATATACTGTGTGAAGCTACTCAGACCTCAAACTGCCAAACCGGGTGCAATTGCTCAAAATGACTAGTCAGGTCGTTACGTCCTCCCCCACTTAAACATACGTTCGTCCTCGAACATGCCTGGAGTCGTTCCAAAGCCATCAAACCACTGCATGAGCTTGCCATACATACACCCGGGGTAATTCCCCATCACCCAAACCTATGTAGGACTGACAATGCAATTTAACTGGAGATGTCACTTCATCTTTAGTCCATAACCTTACAACATAACCCAAATCTCGACATCTAAAATTCATCATAGAACCCGAATCTCGCATCCTCACACTGTACAAACCTGATCAAGCTGAACCGAGATGCAAGTTCAACCCAGAGCACAATCACATGTTGTTCCACACAAATCAGATGCCCGTAGTAATATTTTCTGATCATCATAGCTGCTTAATAACACTCCGGATGGCGGCATTATGCTTCACATTGACTAAAACCTTGTTCCGGACTTCCACGATGTTGACCATGACACAAGAACATGCAGAAACTCGCAACCACCCATGAAGTCAATTAAGCCAAGAAGCTCTCCCTTCCCTCAAGAGCCATTGCTCAAATCTGAGCAGAAATATCATCATCCTTCCAACCACTCCTCACCCCAGTACCCCAGTACAATAGTGCAAGCCTCGGTTCTAAGAACCTCTTCTCTGCCAATACTAGCAGCCCAGCTAACAACTCATCACGGGAACACACAGATTCTCACATAACAGGGTCCGTACACCCAACAAGAAATAACCCAGGCATGAAGAAAAATAGAAGGAAAGCAAGGTACGAGGATTATCTAACAAGTGCAACATATATAATGACAAAGTACGGTTTCATCAACTTATCCCGCAGAGGGAAAACAAAGAAAAATATAAGGAAAGGGTATTTCACATAACATTCGCTGCGGCGTGTAGCCCGCTCCCAAATACTCATCAAGCCAAAATGCTCGGTATCACTGATCACACGAATACTGATGTCAAGCACAACAGAGTGCACAAGTATAACTATGGGAAAATGAATAGAAATAATAAAGCATGGAAGAAACAAAGCACAACTAAGGTGAAGTGAGCAAATCAACATCACGAGGGATATCTTGCCCACCTCGCCATAAGGCCTGAACAGAATTACAACATGCATGGAGAATAATTATACAACCCCACATCCCATCACAACATAAGAGAGTAGCATATAACATAGACCAGGGGCACAAATAATATCCATTCTTCCCGGTAACATAACTGTGATATCAAGCTCACAAGAGTACCC
The DNA here is from genome assembly GCA_005239525.1 of Nicotiana knightiana. Taxonomy (NCBI): domain Eukaryota; kingdom Viridiplantae; phylum Streptophyta; class Magnoliopsida; order Solanales; family Solanaceae; genus Nicotiana; species Nicotiana knightiana. Next base: position 9,677 of record ML438535.1, on the reverse strand, counting down.
AATCCTGATATGATATAAAACACAGATTCTTGTTGAGCTCTCAAACAACCCCCAACCAAATCCTGATTCTTCCCAATTAGGTAAATATCCTTCCAACAGTCCATAGCAACCTATCGATAATATATGCTATCAGTTATGCCTTTCTCAACACTTCCTCACCATCCACATATAAGAATTAGCTGGCATATGGGAACACCTAGCCCCAAACCTCAGGAATACCAAAAATCTCATACCCAAACTCAACTACGCTACTCAAATGGCTGATACATCACTCACACTCCATCCTCTTACTGAAGCACCCATATGGATTTTTTTCTGGCCACGTAAAAAAACCTAAACCTCAAAGGCCTCAAAACCCAGTAATCACCATGCCACTAGCTAAGCATCTGCAACCCATAACACAAGGTGCCTTCCTGAAATGCACGCTTCTCGCATATGATGTCCATTAGTGCTAAAATTATATTAACCTCTAATATCCATCCAGGAGAAAACCATATTATACAAAATATCCCTCATGCCAGTAGCAGACAGCCGACTCAAGTTGTGGCCAACACCGTCGCGAACTATCCGAGACCCGCCCGCATGCAACTAAGCCATCAGGACCACATCTCCCCAAATCAACCGAATCACACAAACTGTCCAACCCAAAAGTACTGCCATAGACGCCGGTAGGGAATTCCCATTCAAAAAGGACCAATTACTTCCAATTTTATGCTGACTCAACACCACAGAGCTGACCCATTTCTCCGAATACTCCTCATTTTTCCTCTGGGGTAACACCTTTCCCTATCGATACATAATGATCCCAAGCAAAGCCCAATGCAGAAAATCCTAGCACGATCCATGTAGCCTAGAAGCTCATAAACCACTATATTTCCTCTGAAGCACCACGTAATGCCGCAATGAAGATGCCCACACTGAATAGACCTTCTGTGAATCTGAAGTTGTTTCTCCGACTTCCCTTGAATACTGAAATGCAGGTCCATTAATGACGTAGAAACACCGCAAGACCCAACATCATCCCATGCAAGATCTCATGTTTAATCATATGCAAATTTCGGGGAACCTCCCGATACCATAAATATATATACACATCTCTGACCCAAACTGATGTAACACCTGACTCTGCTATCTGAATGCCGCTAGTGGACTCCCCCACTTGGTGCAAAGCCATAGAAAACAACATCTGATGATCTGCAAAACTAACCTTCACAGCTCGTACAACACCAATTACAAGGTACTCCAAGTCATCTACTAAGCGCACGTCCATTCTCGTGACAGCCAAACTCGCTCCCTTCAGTGCCTTGAATGATAACATGTACCTTCCACTGAGTAGAAATACCATACAAACCACATAGTCCCCAATACCACCAATTATTCTCAATCAACATCCACCTCGTGACCCCACCACAATCGCGACCACTAGTCAACTAATTAAACCTTCCCAAGCTCTTACCAATTAACCAGATGCCAGAACCCGCCGCACCCCCATGTGAAAAACTCAAGAGCCTCTCAATACCTCTGTATTCTTAGTCTGGACGACACGTTGATAAAATGTTTGAGCATCCCTGGCTCTCTTGTAGTCCATCCACAGCTTCACGAACAGTTGGCACGTAGCTGATATCGAGTGCGCAATATGATACACAAGTGGATGCAAAAGGGGATATAAGATATATGCTTCGAGATGAATCAATGTTACACAACAAGGAATGAAAGAGGTGAAATTTCTTAATAGTTCTGTAGCCTCTCGAAGATAAGTACAGACATCTCTGTACCGATCCACAAGACTCTACTAAACATGCTTATGACTCGTAGAACCTATGAACCTAGAGCTCTGATACCAACTTGTCACGACCCAAATTACCCTCCGTTGGGTATCGTGATGGCAACTAGTCTTAGGGATGAGGTAAGCCTAACATATACTGAATAACAATTAAATAGCGTCTAACAACTTTAGAAATTGAATTCTCTATAAACTTACAATTCCCAAAATCAGTAGTACAAGTCATAAGCCTTTCTAGGAGTAGTTATACATAATAAATACATCATTGTTCCAGAAATAAATGAAACAATGGAAATGAATACAATAGAAAGTGACTTCAGAGCCTGCAAATTCCCAGCAGGTACACTTTGAAGTCTCCAGCCACACCGAGCGTAAGTATCAAAACCGACCCGGTTCGAAGTACCTGGTTCTATACAAAAAGATGTGCAGAAGTGCAGTATGAGTACACCACGGTGGTACTCAGTAAGTATCAAGTTGACTCAAGTCCAACAAGAAAGGACTATCAAAGTAATACCGATAGCAGAAAGATATCAAATTGCAAACAGTAATGACGATAAGAGGAAAAGGAAACACGAATGGCAACGAGAATCCACCAAGTAAATCAAACAACAACATATTTGGGATACGACTAAGTGTAAATGTGCTCAAGTAGGGAAAAAAATACCAAATCAACCGAACAAGTGTTTCTAGTACACGTTTTCGATAATTCCAACAACTCTTCAACACACGCGACACCTTGTGCCCACAACTTTCCATCTCACTTCGCACAGCGACATCTACGTGTCATTCGGTACATAATATCCGTGACAATTACTACTTAAGATGTTCAAGATATTTCATCTATATATATATATATATATATATATATATCTTGAAGTAAATCTATAGTTTCTAGACCAAAAAGGGAATCAATGAGAAAAATGAGGTTTGGTTTTAGAAATCAATTGAGTGAGGAAAATAAAATTTTTCAAATAAAATTCAACATTGAATAACTATTGCATTTAATATAGTGTTTATTAGTTTAAAAAATAATAACAATTTCTTTGTAAGTAAAATAAAACCTCAGACAGGTTGAGAAGATTAAGTTGAGAAAACAGTTGAAGTAACTATGACAACTAGTAGAAATGGTAAGTATCGAAATAATCGGCGGGTTCTAACTTAAAGTCACACAAGGTAACATGATATTATTTCTTTCATTTTTAAAATACTATCTTACTAACGACTCAGCAGGGCAGGAAGTAATGACTCCACATAGTTAATTCACTTTGAAAATTGATAATTTGCATAAATAAATACATAACTCAAGTGTCTTATTAGTATCCAGCTATAACCTATCCTTAAGTGAAATGTAAAACTACCGAATAACTTACAAAGTCAGAGAAAAATACATAAAATACATAACTGATGCGGCGCGCATCCCGATCCCACCTGATAAAACAAAACCCTCACTTATTCCTCCGTAACAATAAAAATAACAGTAAATAATATATATATGTTGCGGCGCGCAACCCGATCCCACCATATATCAATATTAACAGGATAATTCACCCGTATTACTCCATATCAATCCACCCTTATTCCTCCTGTTGCGGCGTGCAATCCGATCCACCCGTATATTGGCGATTCACCCTTATTCCTCCTTAATATATATATCACCCTTATTCCTCCTGTTTCGGCGTGCAACCCGATCCCACCATATAATAGTAATTCACCCTTATTCATCCTCAATATATTTAGATATATATCACCCTTACTCCTCATGTTGCAACATGCAACCCGATCCCACCATATAATAATATAAATCAATCAACAACAATTCAAAAACTCAATTACAAGAAATTATACAACGAAAAGTATGAGTACACGGCAACAAGGGAACCACGTAACAATCAAAGAAATACAACAACCTTTACAAGGAAACAAGACATGTAAGGCACATGATAACTACACAGGTATTCACAACAACGTGGACTCGTTACAGATAAGTACGTAACCATGTAATAACTCAACAGTTAAGAGGTAACAAGGTAATAATGAAGGAAATGACAACAACCAAGGAATGTAGAGGCCAAATAACAAATAAGAGGCAAATAAGGACTAACAACATCATATAGAGCATATGAGAGTAGTCTAACAAAGGGATACCACATTTTATGACGATTTACCTAAAAGCATGGGAAGAGACTAGGCGATCTAACCGGTCAATACTACATATAAACCGTGTACCCACTCGTCACCTTGCGTACACGGCTTTCACTTATCAAGATAGTACAATTGACTCAATTGCTAAGGGGTGGTTTCCCCCACGCAAAGTTAGACAAGATACGTACCTCAATTCGGCCAATTCAATACTCAATTTAGCTTTTTCTTTACCAATTCACCAACGCTCTGCTCAATCTAGCCAAAAATAACTTAAATACATCAAAATAAACAAGAGAAAACAATTTCAATTAACAAAACTACGATACTTATACAATTTGTAAAAAGTCAACAAAAGTCAACTCCTAGGGCTTGCACCTCGGAACCCGGTAAAATTTACAAAACCCGAACACCCATTTCAATATGAGTTCAACAATACCAAAATTATCAAATTCCGATACCAATTCATCCTTCAAATCATGATTTTTACATTTTGAAAGATTTTACAAATTTTCCCAAATTTTCCTTTAACCTCTCATGAATTTGAGGTTAAATCTAAGATATAATCACAAAATATAGTTGGAAATTGATTAAAGGCACTTACCCAATGATTTGGTATAAAAATCTTCTCTTAAAATCGCCCACTCTCGGACCTCGGGTTCAAAAATATAATAAAATGAAGTTAAGATTCGGAATGCCCAGCTTTTAATAGGCTGCAGATGTCGCATTTGCGACGCTGGGTTCACAAATGCGAACTCGCAAAAGCGAACAATTCTTCACAAAAGCGAAGCCTCAACAATCCTGCCTTCATCGCAAATGCGATAGGGAGTTCGCAAATGCGACCTTTGAAGGCTTCGCAAAAGCGATGCTTTCTTCGCAAATGCGACCCAATCCCTAGTAGCCCAGGTTCAAAATTGCGATGACTACCTCGCAATTGCGGTAGTCGCATTTGCGACCAAAACCTTGCAAATGCGAGAAAACCAGAACTAGCACACAAAAAGGTTAACAAAACAATCTAAAGCTAATCTGAAACTCACCCGAGCCCCCAAGGCTCCAAACCAAACACTCACGCAAGTCTGAATACATAATACAAACTCGCTCACGCGATTGGAACACCAAAATAACCTATAGAACTGCGAATCGGATGCCAGAACGCATGAAAATCACCATGAACTTCAAGAACTTCTAGAATTGCAACCAAGCGTCCGAACCACATCAAATCAACTCCAAACGATACCCAATTTTGCAGGCAAGTTCCAATTGATGAAACTGACCTATTCCAAATTCCAAAACACAATCCGGACCTGATAACCTTAAAGTCAAACCATAGTCAAACTTAGGAAGATTTTAAACCTTTAAATTGCCAACTTCCGTCAAATGATGCTGAAACCTTTTTGAAATAACCAAATGAAATTTCGAGCATATGCTCAAGTCCAAAATCACTATCCGGACCTACCGGAACAGTTGAAACTACGATCCGAGGTCAAATACTCGAAAGTCAAACCCTGGGTCAATTCCTTCAACTTCAGACTTCTAAAATGAGAGTCACTCCTAAAATCTTTTCCGAACCTCTCAAAAACCCGAACCGATGATACATGAAAGTCATAATACACCGTGTGAAGCTACTCGTGACCTCAAACTGCCAAACTGGACGCAATTGATCAAAACGACCAGTCGGGTCGTTACAGTTGTATTATTTCCCATCGAAAGCGCCAGCAGTAGAGTAAGTGGCAAATGCTTCTTTGACAACACAAACATGTCGAGTGGCTCCAGAGTCAATCCACCACTCCTTCGGATTTCCAACTAGGTTGCATTCCGAAAGCATTGCACACAGTTCATCAATGTCATTATTCTTCTCCACTATGTTGACATGTCCCTTCTTCTTATCCTTTTTCGGTAGACCACAATCAGGGGCTTTGTGACCAACTTTTCCACAATTGTAGCAGTTGCCCTTGAATTTCTTTTTGTTCTGCTCCTTAGTCTTTCCAGAAAACCTATTCCTCTTCTTACTTTTTGGAGCAGTCTCCTCAACGATATTAGCTCCCATGATGGTTGAATTTTTACGAAACTTCTTCTCGGCCGTTTTGTTGTCTTCCTCAATCTTGAGACATATCACAAGATCTTCTAACTTCATTTCTTTGCGCTTGTGCTTAAGATAGTTCTTGAAATCTCTCCATGAAGGAGTCAATTTTTCAATCATTTCAGCCACTTGAAATGCTTCATTCACGACCATACCTTCATCAATAAGGTCGTGAAAAATAAGTTGAAGCTCTTGAACTTGGGTTCCCACAGTTTTGTTGTCTATCATTTTATAGTCTGGAAACTTGGCAACCACGAACTTCTTCAAGCATGCATCCTCAGTCTTGTACTTCTTCTCAAGTGCGTCACATAATTCTTTCGAAGTATTAATCACACTGTACACATTGTACAAGTCATCCTCTAAAGTGCTTAAGATATAGCCTTCGCAAAAAAAATCTGTCTGTTTCCACGCCTCAACAATCATAAATTTCTCGTTGTCCGGCATGTCCGTAGCAGGCACTGGAGATTCTTCACTGGTAATTTATGCATACCAAATATGGTAAGCCAGAAAAACACTCTTTGCTGCCATCCTTTGAAGTTGGCTCCAGAAACTTTTTCTGGTATCTCGGCCCCTGGAACAGCAGTCTGGCTTGATGAAGCTAAACTGTGGAGCCACTCCAGAAAATGTCAAGAACCATATGTGTCCACAGTTTAGAATACTGGTCGAGAAGTTATATACTACTATTCGGAAACAAGTCAAGAACCATATGTGTCCCAAAATAAGTTTTTATTTAGTATAATATATCATAGCAAACAATTATATATGAAATCGCCTTTGTTATTTAGGAAACACTTTACTTCTAAAATAAAATTTTCTGGCATGTATCCCGATACATCAAAGTGGGTACGGAAAGCCGTGTGATAAACAAAAGTAATGACAAAATATATATAATTAGAGTTTTATAACAATTACTCTGAAGGAATAAGTGAAACATAATTGTTAAAATGAGGCGTTTCCTATCCAACCTACGACATAAATTTTTTGACTTTGTTCTTCCGAGACTGCAACTGGTAAACCGCTTCACTGGGAAACCAGTGGCTAAGCGACGTGATCGCAAGGTGGTCAACTCTTCGTCGAAATTTTTTATATTGTATATATACGTAAAATATTACATTTTAAAAGTATATAACACATTGAACACTCTTTGTCGGAATTTTTTTTTTACTTCTTTCAAGTTTAAATACCCTTAAAAAAATTCCTAGCTTCACTATCTATTTTGCTCGTATTAGGTTCTTTCACAGAAGTGCACTTGGCTCAACTACATGATGAACATGTTTTAAGCTAACTGGGGATCATCTCTTCGACAATGTAGACGATGGGTTGCATCAATTTTTGATTGATTCAGTGTGCTATCCCCCTTGTTAGAATAAGAACCCATTGTTGGGGCCTCAATCTTCTAAGAGATTTGGATAATTATCTTGATTACCTTTTTATCTGGACAGCAATATGATAACCTTCCGCCTATCTCTTTTTCAGTATATACAATTAATTTCTTACTACCTCTTTGTGTGAGTGGTGGCACAACTTTAGCACAAAATTTTCAGGAGCTTATTTTATAGCAATTAATCTTGATCCTCCCTTTTCTTTAACCTACGTTTCCATTTGATGTTATATAATATATTGTTATGGCCATTCCACTAAAACATAATAGTGGGTTGTGCATATAAACACGATTACCACTAAGCATGGACAAACAATTCTATTTTAAAGTTAACCAGAAATTCTTATAGGGTGCAAGGATTAAGAAAATATTAATTTCATGGTGCTTCGAAAAAGACTTTCCATATACTGTTAGAGTCACGAGCGTATGTAATAATCTCTTTATATTGTTTTGGATAATCCTTATCTCATCAGTTAGTCTTTATGATCAAGTTAGGTCTAACGGTCTATTTTTCTTAACATCGTATTAAAGTAACGCTCACATTGGTTAGTGTCGTTATATGATTTTTTAACAATTCTCACCTCATAGTTAGCTTTTGTGGTTGAATAGATTCATTAAAATTAAATTCTTCCTTATAAGAAAAGTAAAAGGAGTTGAATTCTTCCAACCACCAGCCCTTCTCTTAGTGAGAGTACGAATCTAAAATCACTAATCATGAACATTCTGATTGGGTTTCTTGCACTTTCACTGATTATTCTGTTTTACTAGCATTTAAGTCTAACCTTTTATTGGAAACTCACAACATTGTGTCCAAAAACTGGACCTCGGAAACACACTTGTGCAGCTGGTATGGAGTTTCATGCTTGAACCAGAGAGTTGTAACTTTGCAACTTCTTAATTTGGCCATTCAAGGCAGGATTGTTTCAGCAGTGGCAACTTGACTCAACTTGCTGTTCTTGATTTGAGTAGCAATGACTTGAACGGCAATTTGCCAAGTGAATTGGGCTACTTGCAACAACTGAGACTGCTGAATTTGACTGGGAATTCTCTTCAAGGAACCATTCCTCCTAATATAAGCTGTTGTCACTTACTGCAACAACTTCATTTATCAGATAATATGATCAAAGGAAGCATACCCCAGGAACTTGGCCTTTTAAACCAACTCAGGTTTTGGCGTCTCAACAACAATAACCTCACAGGCAAGATTCCATCTTTATTAGGAAACTTATCAAAGCTGGAATACGTTTATCTACATGAAAATGATGATTTAGAGGATGAAATACCATCTGAACTAGGTGATCTTTCCAATTTGAAGCTCCTTTCCTTTCGTGGCAATAGATTCACTGGTTCAATACCTGCTTCAATTTTCAACATTTCAAGATTGCAAATTGTAGATTTGTCCTTAAATGCCTTCTCAGGGGAACTTCCAAGTGATTTGGGTAATTATCTTCCTATCCTTGAGCGTCTTTTTCTGGACAGCAATAGGATAACTGGGAAAATCCCTGTTTCTCTATCTAATTCATCAAAGCTTACTGATTTCTTGGTTCACTGAAAATGATATGCAAGGAAATATTCCAAGTGAGTTTGGTAAGTTGCATGAACTGGTCTGGTTTGAATTTGAATATAATCGAATTTCTGGTGCCATTCCGTCCAGCTTATTCAATATTTCGTCACTTGAAATCCTCAAAGCCAGACATAACTACTTGGATGGACATCTTCCTCATGATCTTGGTACCTGGCTACCTAATTTGCAGGAGATTTTCCTTTCACACAACCAATTTAGTGGAGATTTACCATCTGCAATTTGCAATGCTTCAAAGCTTGTGTATCTTGAAGTTGCTAACAATAGTTTTAGTGGACAAATTCCGATGATGTTAGCTAACCTGGTGCACCTTAAGAATCTTAATCTGCAAAACAATTTATTGGTAAACAAGGCTGGAGCCACATATCTTGACTTCCTGAATTCAATGGTAACTTGCTGGAATCTCGAGTACCTAATTCTTTAATCTAATCCTTTGGATGGAATTTTTCCAGAATCAATAGGAAATTTATCAAGCAAAATGAAGGTCCTTCCTGTTAACGTCTCTGTGTTAAAACTCAGAAAATCAGAAGAACTGTTAGAAGAAACAGAAAATATATAAATGATAAGAAATATTCCGAGTCCACAATTTCCTTGTGTGTCCTTAAGGAATTTTAACCCCTCACAAGTTGCCAACGTAATAGATTAAATCCTCCCAGGATGAAACGGAATAACCTTCCTGCAACAGTGGCAATACAAACTGCAGGATACCAAC
>ML438534.1:34720-58271 GCA_005239525.1 Nicotiana knightiana | reverse complement strand
TCTCAAGTAGATACATAATAAATAGGAACAGCTAATTGAGGGCCCTTCAATCAACTACAACAAGAACGTAGTTGAACAAATAGAGATTAATCAACCAATCAAAACTATATTAATATCACAATAAGTTTATCCCCCAACGGGTTCCACCAAAACCGTAGATTAAGAAAATTAGCTACTCATATTCAGAAGAATCAATTCTAAAATATCTTGCATAATTGAACTACAAAATAATAAATAAGAGCTATAAAAATCAATGTTTGCTTCACTGAGGAGTAATCCACATGTTTTTCTTCACTTCAATGGCTTTCGTTTTTTCAAGTTGTGTTTTTGGGTCTATTTATATGTTTGGGATAAACCCTAGCCATGTAGGAAACTTCTATTCCAACCGGAAAACACTTAAAACCTTTAAAACTCAAAATTGACCGGACAAGGACCCAGGCGTTTGGGCTCAAACGCCCCCTTAACGCCAGGGCAGACTTGGCTTTAGGGGTCTAACACCCCACTAACGCCAGGCTGACCCTGGCTTTAGGGGCCAAACGCCCCACTAACGCCCGGGTTGGCCTGGCTTTAAGGCCAAAACGCCCGGCTATAGCCCGAGTCACTCCTTTTCGACTCTTGAGCGTATTTTCGACGTTCATGCATCCATTTAGCTCGGTTTCCATCTCCAATGCACCTACACATGAAATAGACTCCATTATGCACATAAAAAGTGTATTTTTATCATTAACGCACATAAAATGTAAGGCATATAACATGTTAAACCATGAATTCTAGCCACGCATCACATGCCAAGACAGTAACCTTGGCTTTGCCGGGGTTTCCCCGATTAGAGTGGAGAGGGACCCCTGGCCATTCTTCTAGAAGGATGGTTTCTTATATGAAGACTCGGCGTATGGTAGAGAAGGGATGTTTGGCCTATTTGGCTTATGTTCGTGATTCTAGTGCTGAGGTTCATTCCATGGATGATGTGGTTGTTGTTTGTGAGTTTCCTGATGTATTTTCTGCAGACCTTTCGGGGATGCCACCCAACAAGGATATTGAATTTTGCATTGATGTGGCTCCGAGCATCAGCCCATTTCTATCCCGCCGTACCGGATGACCCCACCAGAGTTGAAGGAATTGAAGGAATAGTTGCAAGACTTGATTGATAAGGGTTTCATTAGACCTAGTGTCTCGCCCTAGGGTGCACCGGTTTTGTTCGTAAAGAAGAAGGATGGATCTATGAGGATGTGTATAGATTATCGGCAGTTGAATAAAGTCACTATCAAGAACAAGTATCTGTTGCTGAGGATTGATGATTTGTTTGATCAGCTTCAAGGTGCCAAGGTGTTTTCAAAGATTGACTTGAGATCCGATGTCCCTAAGACAACTTTTCAGACGCGATATGGGCACTATGAGTTTTTGGTGATGTCCTTTGGGTTGACTAACGCCCCAGCAACACTTATGGACTTGATGAACCGAGTGCTCAAGCCTTACCTAAATTCCTTTGTGATTGTGTTTAATGATTACATCTTGATATACTCTCGCAGCCGGGAGGAGCATGAGAAGCACCTCTGGATAATGCTCCAGACTTTTAGGGACAATCAGTTATATGATAAATTTTTAAGGTGCAAGTTTTGGTTGGATTCAGTTGCTTTCTTGGATCTGGTCGTATCAGCAGAGGGTATTCAGGTGGATCCTAAGAAGATTGAGGCAGTCAAGAACTGGCCTAGACCAACTTCAACCACGAAGATCAGGAGCTTCTTGGGTTTGACGGGTTATTACCATCGATTTGTGAAGGGGTTTTCATCTATAGCAGCCTTGATGACTAAGTTGACTCAGAAGGGTTCCCCATTCAGATGGTCGGATGAGTGTGAGGGGAGCTTTCAGAAGCTCAATACAGGCTTGAATTCAGCACCGGTGTTGGTATTACCATCGGGTTCAGGATCTTACACGGTATATTATGATGCCTCCCACGTGGGGCTCAAAGCAGTGTTGAGGCATGAGGGTAGGGTGATAGCATATATGTCCTGTCAGTGTAAGGTAAATGAGAAGAATTACCATGTCCATGACTTAGAGTTGGCAGCCATTGTTCACGCATTGAAGATTTGGAGGCACTATCTTTATGGCATGATGTGTGAGGTATTCAAGGACCATCGTAGCCTTCAGTATTTGTTCAAGCAAAATGATATCAATTTGAGTCATAGGAGATGGTTAGAGGCTATTGAAAGACAATGATGTCACTATATTTTATCTTCCGGGAAAGGCCAATGTGGTGGCCGATGCATTGAGTAGGAAGGCAGTGAGTATGGGCAGCCTTGCTTTCATTCCAGTCGGTGAGAGGCCGCTAGCTTTAGACATTCAGACATTGGCAAATCAGTTTGTGAGGTTGGATATTTCAGAGCTAGGCCATGTTCTATCTTGTATAGTCGCTCGGTCTTCCTTGTTTGAGCGTATCAGAGATCGGCAATATGATGACCCTTACTTGATGGTCCTTAGGGACATTATTTGGCACGATGGTGCCAAGAAGGTCACAGTTAGAGATGACAGTGTTTTGAGGATGCAGGGTCGTATATATGTGCCTAACGTTGATGGGCTTCGTGATTTGATCCTCGAGAAAGCTCACAGTTCTCGGTATCCTATTCACACGGGCGCTGCCAAGATGTACCAGGACCCGCGGCACTATTATTGGTGGAGGAGGATGAAGAATGATATATTTTCTTATGTGGCTCAGTGTTTAAATTGTCAGTAGGTGAAATATGAGCATCAGAGGCCCGGTGGTTTGCTTCAGCACATGGATATTCCTGAGTGAAAGTGGGAGTGTATCACTATGGACTTTGTTTTTGGGCTCCCACGGAATCAAAGGAAGTTCGACGTTGTGTGGGTTATTGTGGATAGGCTGACCAAGTCAGCGCACTTTATTCCGGTGGAAGTTACCTATTCCTCGGAGAGGTTAGCAGAGATTTATATTCGGGAGATCGTCCGTGTTCATGGTGTGACCTTGTCTATCATTTTTTATCGAGGTACGCAATTTACCTCGCATTTTGGAGGGCAGTACAACGTGAGTTGGGTACGCGGTTGAGTTGAGCACAACATTCCATCCTTAGACGGGCGGGCAGTCCGAGCGTACTATTCAGATCTTGGAGGATATGCTCTGTGCTTGTGTCATAGACTTTGGAGGATCGTGGGATCAGTTCTTGCCCCTTGCAGAGTTCGCCTATAGTAACAGCTACCAGTCGAGAACTCAGATGGATCCATATGAGGCATTATATGGTAGACGGTGTAGGTCACCAGTTGGATGGTTTGAGCTAGGGGAGGCTCGATTGTTTGGTACAAACTTAGTTCAGAAGGCCTTGGACAAGTACAGGATCGACTTTGTATAGCTCAGTCCAGGCATAAGGATTATGTCGACCGTAGAGTTCATGATGTGGTATGTTGGGGAAAGAGTATTGCTTCGGGTATCTTCCATGAAAGGGTGTCATGAGGTTTGGGAAGAAGGGCAAGTTTAAGCCCTAGGTATATCGGGCCATTTGAGATTCTCGAGATAGTGGGGGAGGTGGCTTATAGACTTGCGTTACCTCTAGGTTTATCATCAGTTCATGCAGTATTTCATATGTCCACGCTCCGGAAGTATCATGGTGACCCGTTCCACGTGTTAGATTTCAACTCTGTCCAGTTAGACAATAATTTGACTTATGAGGAGGAGCCCCGGTAACCATCCTAGACCGGAAGGTTCGTCAATTGAGGTCGAAGAGTTATCCTTCAGTTCGAGTGTAGTGGAGAGGTCAGCCTGTTGAGGCAGCTACTTGGGAGTCCGAGCCGGACATGTAGAGTAGATATCCCCACTTGTTCGCCAGTACAGGTACTTTTCTATGCCCCGTTCGAGGACGAATGTTTGTTTTAGAGGTGGAGATTGTGATGACCTAAGGGGTCATCTGTGTTTTAGGATTTTATTCCACGCTTTTCAGCCTTAAGAATCTTATAATTTTCCTCCTCGATTTGTGTGTGCAGTTCGGGCATAATTTCGGAAAGCAATTATATGAAAATTAGAAGAAATAATAATATTTGGAAATTTAAAGTGAGTTTGGTAGACTTTGGTCAATGTTTTGAGTAAACATACCCAGACCTGGACCCGTGTTCCGACACTCCCGGTGGGTCTTTAGTAAAATATGGGATCTGGGCACATGCCCGGAATTGGATTCCGAGATCCATAGCCTGAGAAATGAATTTTTGACTAAAATTGAATTTCAGAAAAATCTATTATTTTAAAGTATGTGCTTAATGCTTGATTTTGATGGTATCAGGACCGTATTTTGATTCCGGAGCCCGGTACAGGTCTATTATAATATCTAAACCATGTTTGTAAAATTTGGTGAGAAACGGAGTTTATATAACGTGATTTGGACCCTCGATTGAGAAAATATAGACTTTAAGTGTTCTTGAGAATTTCATTGATTTTGATGCTAAATTCGTAGTTTTAGGTGTTATTTTAGCAATTTGATCGCACGACCAAGTCCGTATGATGTTTTTAGACTTGTGTGCATGTTTTGTTTGGAGCCTCGAGGGCTCGGGTGAGTTCTGGATAGGCTTCAAGATGTTTTGGACTTAGGAAATTCTGGTTTTCTGCAGCTTCGGCACATGTTGGTTTCCTTCTTCGCATTCGTGAAGCTTCTCACGCGAACGCGAAGAGTAAACTTGTCAGGGGTGGAATTTCTTCTTCGTGAACGCGAAGGACTAGTCGCGAACGCGTAGCATTGGGGGTGGTACCCTTCGCGAACGCGATGGTTTAAGGGACCTGGGGAAGGGGGTTAGTAACCTTCTATGGGAATGTGGCACTTGGATCGCGAACGTGGAGACTTGGGGGGAGAATGCCTTCGTGAATGCGTGGGCTACCTCACGAACGCGTAGGACAATAGGGCCACAGCTTCGCGATCGCGACAGGCCTCTCGCGAACGCGATGAAGGCCTGTCCAGTGCTTTAAACAGAATAAAAAATCGGGACTTAGTCCAAAATTTCATTTTTCAACCATAGAACTCGACCTAGGGCAATTTTGAAGAGGTGTTTCGACACCCAATCATAGGTTTGAACCTTTTAAATTGTTTTCTTCGATTTCCATCATCATTTAATTAATTCCTAGTCTTTAATCTTGCTCTTTAAAGGTAGAAATTAGGGATTTGGGGGAATTGGGAATTTTACAAACTTGGGGATTTATACCTCGATTTAGGGTCGGATTCTGGAACTAATTATATATTCAGGCTTGGGGTGAATGGGTAAACGGATTTTGGTCGGAGTCTCAGTTTGGACCAAGCGAGCCCGGGGTCAGATTTTAAGTTTTTTTGGAAAATTTTGGGAAATCAGTAATTATTCATTAAAGTTGATTCCTTTAGCGATAAATGATAGCATTAAGTTATTTGTTACTAGATGTGAGTCGGTTGGAGGTGAATTCTAATGGAAAAGAGGTGCTTGAGCAGTGAGTGGCTAGCGAATCGAGGTAAGTATTGTGTCTAACTTTGGATTGAGGGAATAGGTATTATGTGTTTACTTGCTACGTGTTTAGTTGTTAAATACGAGGTATAAGTGAGGTGACGAGCATCTATGCATTATTTTCGAGTCATACCATGCGAGTGAAATTCTATTCTTGTCCATTTTGTTGCCTTAAATTCCAGTATCCATGCTTAGCGTGTTATCTGAAATGTTGGGTGACTTATATCTAATTTTACTGGGATTTGGTAATTTTCGAATATTGGTTCAAGGTTGAGGTTTATATTGTGATATAAATTATGGATAAAACACTGGTTTCTTTGTGATATTCCTATCTAACCGTTGTTGTTGATTGCTGTACTTTGTGAGGAGGAGTGTAAAGCACGAAAGATGATGTCATGCATGCATTATTTATATTGTGAGGAAGAGTGTAAAGCACGAAGGGTGATGATGTGCCATGATATGTGAGTGTTAATGCACGAAGGGTGATGTCGTGCTATAATTTATGAGTGATAAATCACGAAGGGTGATGACGTGTATATTATGAGAGGTTTAAAGCACGAAGGGTGATGCCGTGTCGTTCTATTTATTAATTGGTGAGGTTGAGAGTGTAAAGCATGAAGGGTGATGCCTTGAAGTTTTCCTTGTTGTTTAGTTGCTTAATTCATTTGAGGATTTCTGCTTAATTTTTTCTTTTCATTATTCTCACTCATTATATTGTAATACCCCGATGTATGTCCCATCCCATTATTTTCTATTTTGTTACCTTAATTACTGTTGTTGCCTCTAGCATGATTATATTGTTCAGGTAATATGTGGGTGTCTTGTCCTAGCCTCGTCACTACTTCGCCAAGGTTAGGCTCGATACTCACCAGTACATGGGTTCGGTTGTACTGATGCTGCACTCTGCACTTTCTGTGCAGATCCAAGTATCGGTCCGAGCTGACTCTGAGATCGTAGCTGGCATAGCGTAGGAGACCCGAGGTAGATCTGCCGAAATCCGCAGATTCCTGGAGTCCCCTCATTGATTTTTAATATACTATTTTCTTTAGTTTCATAAACAGTAGTATTTCTTCATTTCAGCCAAATAATTGTAGTTATTCTCAGTAGTCCGTGAATTGTGACACCAGACCCAGGGTAGCTAGAAATATAGATTTCTCCTGCACATTTATATTTATGCAAGTTTTGTTTCTTTCTTTGCTTATTATGCGTTTAGTTGTAGAAATTCTCAGTATTTCATAAGATTTTTAAGTTGCAAACTTCTAATGTTGGCTTGCCTAGCAAGTGCACCTTTAGGTGCTATCACGGTCCTGACGGTGGGAATTCGGGTCGTGACGGTGGATGGGTGAATGAGTTTTGGACTGAACCTCGAGTTTGACCAAGCGGGCCCTGGGTCAATTTTTTGACTTTTTGGGGGAAAGTTTGGGAAATCTAAATTCATGCATTTTAATTGATTTCTTTAGCAACAATTGATGTTATTAAGTTAACTGTGGCTAGATACGAGTGGTTTGGAGGTGGAATCTACAGGAAAAGCGATAATTAAGTAGTGAGTGGCCAGTGGAGAGAGGTAAGTGTTGTGCCTAACTTTGACTTGAGGGATTGGGAATCCTTTTCTTAATTGATATATGAAAATCATGTAAGCGCCATATATGTGAGGTGACAAGTACTTATGCGCCGCCAATTTATCTGTCTTGCCTGTTTTCCTCCCATTCTTCTTATATTGTTTCTTCCTTGCTTTAATTGTTACATAACTACTTGTATTTCCATGCATAATTGCTACTTGTTATATATTGCTTCTCCTTGTTGAAGATAATTGTTATTCCGTAGTTTCCTTATCTCCTACTACTTACTTAAGTTGTTCTTATTTGTTTTTTAGTGATATTTTGGGTTGGTCCCGCTGAGTAGTATTACTTGTTTAGAGTTTTATTGAGTATAAGATTTCCATTTTCCTTGTTCTGAAGTTTAAGTATTGAGAAGGGTCTTGTGTTAGTTTGTGAAACTTCTATACTTCCTGTGTAATTGATATGAATATGGTGGGATCGGGTTGCACACCGCAACAGGTGAAATAAGGGTGATATATATTGTGGAGGAACAACGGTGAATTTGTATTATACGGTGGGATCGGATTGCACGTTGCAACAGGTGTAATAAAGGTGGTATGTGGTGATATAAGGGTGAACCGTGATTGTGATTATTATGATATGGTGGGATCGGGTTGCACGCCGCAATACTTTTATCTATATTTTGTTGTTTATGATATTAAGCAGAAATAAGGGAGGATTATGATATGTACGGTGGGATCGGGTTGCACGCCACAATAATTTATATGTTTATGTTCTTTCTTTGACTGTGTTAGCTATATGGTAGAATTGAATTGCACTTAAGGATTGGTAATAGCTGAACACTGATGAAGTACGTTGGGTACTGTATTTATTTCTTGCAAGTTACTGTTTTTAATTTATTCTTCCTTCTTTTTTGTCTTATTATTCACTGTATGCAGCTTATATTGTGAGTGTCCCGTCGTAGCCTCATCACTCCTTCGTCGAGGTTAGGCTCAACACTTACTCGTACATAGGGTCGGTTGTACTGATACTGCACTTTGTACTTCCTGTGTAGATTTTGGAGCAGGTAGTGGCTAATAGAGAGGCTGGCTACAGATTCCACAGCTAGGAGACCCAAGGTAGTCCTGCTGGCGTCTGCAGGCCCTGGCGTCCCTTTTTATAATCCTATACTTACTGTTTTTACTTTACTTCACAAACAATTGTACTTTCTTTCAGACAAATATTTGTAGAAAAGTCTTAGTACGTTCGTGAATTGTGACTCCGGATTCTGGGTAGAGGTAGCATGTAATTAAAGTTGATATCTATATAGCTTCACGTTTATTTCGGTTTATTTTTACTTGTTTACTGATAATCAATAAAAATGTAAAGAATTGGCTAAATAACCTCTAATGTTGGCTTGCCTGACAAGTGTGATGTTAGGCGGCATCACGGTCCCGACGGTGGGAATTTCGGGTCGTGACATGTATATATAGTATAGTATAGTGTGTGTGTGTGTGTGTGTGTGTGTGTGTGTATATATAAATTACAATAACAACAACATCAACAAACCCAGTATGTTCCCTACAAGTGGGGCCTGGGGAGAGTAGTCTATACGCAGACCTTACCCCTACCTAATGCATGTAGAGAGGTTGTTTCCAATAGACCCTCGACTCAGGAAGGATAAGAATAAAAAAAGGAAAGCAAGGAAGTAAGAAATAAGGAAGAGAAAAGAAAAAGGGAGAGATAAAGGATAAGTAGTACCAAA
This sequence comes from Nicotiana knightiana, assembly GCA_005239525.1. Taxonomy (NCBI): domain Eukaryota; kingdom Viridiplantae; phylum Streptophyta; class Magnoliopsida; order Solanales; family Solanaceae; genus Nicotiana; species Nicotiana knightiana. The sequence goes on along the minus strand of ML438534.1, from coordinate 49,505 downwards.
TAATAGCAACACGAAATACAATACATGAGGCAAACAAAACCACATAACGTAATAAAAATCTAAGAATATGAAGGGACATGCATGCTACTAAGACTATCATTGAACAACTAAAAACTACCCACGAACCTTCTACCTTAATCCTCTACCTCCACACCCTCCTATCAAGGGTCATGTCCTTAGTGTGCTAAAGCATCGCCATGTCCTGTCTAATCATCTCTCCCCAGTACTTCTTATGCCTACCTCGACCTCTTATCAAACTCTCCATGGAAAACTGATCACACCTCCTAACAGGAGCATCAATGTTTCTTCTCTTAACATGCCCGAACCATCTCAGCATCGATTCCCGAATCTTGTCCTCCACGGAGGCTACTCCCACTTTGTCCCAGATAACTCCATTCTTAATATTATCTCTTCTGGTACACACATACATCCATGTCAACATCCTCATCTCTGCTACTTTTATCCTCTGCACGTGGGAGTTCTTGACCGACCAACACTCAGCCCCATACAGCATAGCCAGTCGAACCACTACTCTATAAAACTTACCCTTAAGTCTTGGTGGCACATTATTATCACATAAAACACCATAAGCAAGCCTCAACTTCATCCATCCCGCTCTGATACGATGTGCAACATCTTCGTCAATCTCCCAATTACCTTGGATAATGGACCCAAGATACTTAAAACTCGCTCTCTTGGGGATAACTTGAGCATCAAGCTTTACCTCTACGTCTGCTTCATGGGTCCCATCACTGAATTTTAACTCCAAGTATTTTGTATTGGTTCTACTATGTTTGAAACATTTAGACTCTAAGGTTTGTCCCCAAACTTCCAACCTCGCGTTAACTCCGCTTTGCGTCTCGTCAGTCAACACTATATCATCGGCATATAGCATGCACCAAGGCACCTCCCCTTGGATGTGTCGCGACAGTACATCCATCGCCAAGGAAAATTAAAACAGACTAAAAATCGATCCCTAGTGCAACCCCATCACCACAGGGAAATGCTCTGAGTCACCACCCAAAGTCCTCACCCGAGTCTTAGCATCATCATACATATACTTAATCACCCTAATGTATGCTACCGGAATGCTGCTAACCTCCACACACCTCCATAGGACCTCCCTCGAAACTTTATCGTACGCTTTCTCAAGGTCAATAAACACCATATGCAAGTCCTTCTTCCTCTCTCTGTACAGCTCCACTAATCTCCTTACCAAATGAATCGCTTCTTTAGTCGAACGCACCGGCATGAATCCAAACTGATTCTCGAAAATAGACATGCACCTCCTTATCCTGGCCTCCACCACCCTCTCCCAAACCTTCATAGTGTGTCTCAATAACTTGATACCCCTATAATTGTTACAATTCCGGATATCACCTTAGTTCTTGTAAAGCGGAATCATCGTACTCCACCTTCATTCTTCGGGAATCTTCTTCGTCTAAAAGATAACATTAAGCAACTCAGTGAGCCACTCCAAACCTGCTCGCCTCGCGCTCCTCCAGAAATCCCGCCGGGATTTTTTCTGGCCCCGTTGCTCTTCCCCTGCACTTCTTACGCATCTCGCCTTCCACCTCATCTACCGTAATCCGCCTATAGTACCCAAAATTCTACCGACTCTCGGAGTGCTCCAATCATCCAGCACAATGCGTCTATCACCCTCCTTGTTCAACAGTTTATGGAAGCATGTCTCCCATCTTCTCCTAATAAGTGCCCCGTCCATCAATACTTTGCCATCCTCGTCCTTGATGCACATGACTTGGTCTAAGTCGCGGGATTTCCTCTTTCTCACCTTGGCTAACCGGTACAACTTCTAGTCCCTACCTTTGCCCCTGAGCTCATCGTACAAATGAGAAAACGCCGCATTTTTAGCCGTCGTAACTGCTAGCTTTTCCTCTTTCTTTGCCTTTCTGTAACACTCCCAATAAGTCCTTTTTCCCTCCTCGTTTGTACTCTCCACTAGCTTCAAATAAGCAACTTTCTTAGTTTATACTTTACCTTGAACCTCTCTATTCCACCACCAGTCTCCTTTATGACCCCCAGGAGATCCCTTCATGACCCCTAATACCTCTCTAGCAGCTACCCTAATACAATTCGTAGTCGTGAACCACATACTAGACGAGTCCCCCTACTCATCCAGGCCCTAATAGCCAACAACTTCTCCCCTAACTCCTGAGCTTTTTCCTTGGTCAAGTTAACCCACTTGATCTTAGGTTGCCTGCACCCTGCCCTCTTTCTCTTACTCCTCTTGATCTCTAGGTCCATAACTAGGAGCCTATGTAGGGTCGTGAGGTGCTCACTTGGGATGACCTTACAATCAGTGCACAAACCTTTATCGCATTTCCTGCATAGAAGTTAATCAATCTGAGTCTTGCCCATTGAATTTCCGAAAGTGACCAGGCGCTCTTCCCTCTTCAGAAAACTCGAGTTAGCTATAACCAAATCAAAAGCTCTAGCAAAATCCAACAGTGAATAGCCTCCCTTATTCCTATCCCAAAAATTGAACCCGCCATGCACATCATCATAACCCCTAGCACTAGCCCCAATATGGACATCGAAATCTCCACCAATGAACAGCTTCTCTCTGTGCGGGATACTATGCACCAACTCGTCCAAATCCTCCCAGAATTGCTTCTTGACCTCCTGGTCCAAACCTACCTGAGGAGCGTATGCATGAATCACGTTGTAACGACCTGGTCGGTCGTTTCGAGATTTATAGCCCATTTTCCCCCATTTTTGCTTATTTATGTTTTATTCATCTATAGTGTGTGGTATCGGGTTGGTTGGTTCGGGTCCGGAGTAGTTTCGAAGTGGAATGAAACACTTAATCTCCTATTTAGAAGTTTAAGTTAGAAAAGTAAACCGGATGTTGACTTATGAGTAAACGATCTCGTGTTTGGATTTTTATGGTTCGGTTAGCTCCGTTAGGTGGTTTTGGACTTAGGAGCATGTCTAGAATGTAATTTAGAGGTTCGTGGTTGAATTAGGCTTGAATTGGCGAAATTAAAAATTTGTCGATTTCTGGTCGGTAGTGGAAAATTTGATATCGGGGTCAGAGTGGAATTCCGGAAGTTGGAGTGGGTTCGCAGTGTCATTTTTTACATGTGTGAAAAATTTGAGGTTATTCAGACGAGGTTTGGTAGGTTTCGGCATCGTTTGCGGAATTTGGAAGTTTAAAAGTTCTTAGACTTGAATCCGAGGTTAATTTTGGTGTTTTGATGTTGTTTTGAGTGATTCGAAGGTTCGACTAAGTTTGTATGTTGATATGTGACTTGTTGGTATTATTGGTTGAGGTCCCAAGGTACTCGGCTGTTTTTCGGGTGGTTAACGAATCAAGTTTGAAGTTGGAGAAATTTTTGAAGTTGGTTGTTGCTGGTGTCATCGCACCTGAGAAGGTTTGGACGCAGGTGCGAGGCCGTAGGTGCGCCTTTGAAGTCATAGGTGGGGGCAGTGCTGGGATAGGTAGGATGCATAGGTGCGAGATAGAGGTCGCATCAGCGAGCTAGCAGGTGCGTGACTTGGGGCGCATATGCGAAAAGGGTGGAGTTGGTCAGTTTCCGCAGAAGCGAAGTGCGAGTGCGCAGGTGCACTATCTGCAGGTGCAAAATTTTTCTGCAGATGCAAAAACCCTAGGATTCTAATTGAGTTCCGCACCTGAGATTCATTTTCCGCAGGTGTGGTGATGCATAAGCGAGAATTGTTCCGCAAGTGCGAAAGGCCTGGGCAGAAAGTATAAAAAGAAGACTTCACGAATTTTGGGTCATTCTTTACTATTTTTCAGTCGATTTTGGAGGGTTTTGAAGAGGGAATCAAGGGCGGGTTTCCATTGAGGTAAGTTACTTTAGCCTATTACTCGTGATTATGGTAATTTTCAGTTGTTTAATCATGTAATTAGTAGAAATTAGGAATGAAAGTGAGGAGATTAGGGATTGGAAATTCGAGAGTTTAATTTGGGGATTTGAGGGGCCAAATGAGGTCGGATTTTGATAACTCTATTATGGTTGGACTCGTGAGTGAATGGACTTTCTAATTTTGTAAATTTTGTCGGATTACAAAACGTGGGATCAGGGGTCGGGTTTGAGCCGATTTCAGGAATTTGGTATAATTTGATAGTTTTTCATGTGGAATTCATTCTATTTGCATGTATTGATGATAATATATTGATTTTTCAATAGATTTAGAGCATTTGGAGGCCGATTCAAGAGGCAAGAGCATCGCAGGTTAGAGTATTGACCGATTCGAGGTAAGTTACGATTGTAAATCTTGTGCTGAGGGTATGAAACCCCGAATTTTGTGTCATTTTACTATTTTGGTGTTGCCCACACGCTATGTGACGGGCATGTGGGAGTGCACCATTGGGTATTGTGACTTGTTCCGTCCCATAGAAACCGTAGATTTGCGTATTTTAGTGAAATTGTATAATATATTTGTGTTTTAGAAAGAGTTTCTGCAAATTTGGCTGAATGCCATGTTTGGGCCTTGTGCCAGTCCTGTTTGGACCCTCATGGGCCTTTTTCTTACTATCCTCTCACTATATTTGATTGAAAATCTATACTTAGTCATGGTTATACCTGTTTACCGCACAAGTCAATTAGTTACTCTATTTTGATGCATATAAATGATATTTTGGGTTGATTCCCCTGTTTTACTGAAAGTCCGAGTGGCTTGTGAGGTTTATGAATGAGTGAGGCCGAGGGTTTGATTTTGTGATGATATTTATGGGATCGGGCTGCACGCCACAGCATGTTTCATATAGGCCGAGGGCCTGCACGATTTATGTCATGACTTCGCTTGATATAGTGCTTGAGCTGAAGGAGCCCCTCCGGAGTCTGTACACACCCTCAGTGAGCGCATGTACCTATTCAGTGCTAGTGCCGAGTATCGAGTGCCGAGTGCTGAGTAACTAAGAGGCATGAGCGCTCGGTATCAGCTGTGCATCGACGACTTGTGATTTCCATGGATGAGGTGCGAGGTGTGATTTTAGCATGTTGATGATAGGCCAGTCTAGAGGACTTGAGGCCGGGTTTTATCTGTGGCTTGAGTACTGAGATTTCGATTGAATAAGCACGCGCATTCGGGACTTATATGTCTGTTTGTGTCCTTATTGGTGAGATTTTGTGAATGGATGTCTATGTGGTGAGTATGATTAATGGTGAGATGTGTTCATATTGTTTGAGTGTGATAAAAAGTGTTTGCTAGGGATGTAGCAAGAACTATTGGGTGTTTGAATTCTGCCTTGAGTTGACGTATGGCCTCGAGTTGTGGGTGTATTGAAGGATCTCTCATGCAGTTTTGTTGTGGAGTGAAGTAAATCTTCATGTTGTGTTATGAGTTCTTGATGATGTCTGTTGGGCTAACCAATGCCCTAGTAGCGTTTATGTATTTGATGAACAGTGTATTCCAGCCATAATTGGACTTCTTCGTTATTGTATTCATTGATGACATCCTAGTGTACTCACGTAGCTAGGAGGAGCATGCTCAGCATTTGAGATTTTATTACAAAGATTGAGGGAGGAGAAGCCTTATGCAAAGTTCTCCAAGTGTGAATTTTGGCTCAGTTCAGTAGCATTCTTGGGGCACGTGGTGTCCAGTGAGGGTATTCAGGTGGATCCGAAGAAGATAGAGGCAGTGCAGAGTTGGCCTAGACCGTCCTCAGCCACAGTGATTAGGAGATTTCTTGGTTTGCCAGGTTACTACCATCGCTTTATTGAGGGATTTTCATCTATTGCTTCGCCCTTGACCAAATTGACCCAAAAGGGGGTGCTCCATTCGGGTGGCCAGGTGAGTGTGAGGAGAGCTTCAGAAGCTCAAGACTACTTTGACCACAACTCCAGTGTTAGTTCTGCCATCAGCTTCAGGTTCTTATGCCGCATATTGTGATGCCTCGAGGATAGACATTGGTTTTGTTTTAATTAAGGAGGATAAAGTGATTGCATAATAGCTATGATTTTGGAAGGGTATAGAGAGATATCAGTTTGAGGCTAAGTAGGCGGGGTCATCTCCTGCGGGATGTCCTAAGGTTGTGTGATCTTTATGTTGTTTTGTGGCAAGTTCTTTTTTACCAGTAACCGGTATATGTTGCAATTTGAGTTTAGATCACTTGTGGAAGTTCGCATGACTATTATAATGGTGAATGCGAGATTTGCAAATAATTTGAAGTATTTAGATGGTTTGTGTTATATGAGCTTATGAAGGATTTAGTTGAATCTCACTGCAGTATTATGGCAGTGATAGCGTATGGTCATTGTGAGTTATTATTGTCTTGATCTACGACTTTGAGCCAAGTGGGGGAATCTGCTAATGATAAGTTGATTGCACGATTATGTGTTGTATTGGTTTCAGTTCGAGGTATACTGGTGAATCAGTTATGCCCTTCATAGGTGGAGTTTGACAATGACTCGAGTAATGGAAATTTTTGGATACAGGTTGTATTATACTCTATGGGTAAATGGGTTTTATGGAGTTTGACAATACTCTTCCATGCTACGAGGGGTTGTAATTCGTTGGGTTTAGGCACACATGGTGCGGTTCTATTGTGGTCTTATAGCGAAATTTGAGTAATTGGGTATTGCAGGATTGAGGCGTATTGGTTATGTTCTTTCGGGTTTCGTGTGGAATTGTATCGTCTAATTCTCCATGGTTATGGTAATGCACTTTGAGTACTTGATGTCAAATTTCGCGTGGTTATTTATTTTGAGCAACGCGGAGCGAGGTATATAATATGGACAAGCGTTTGGATGGGGGTCACGCATTGCAGCGAAGTTATGTTGAGATATGATCCTTGTGTGTTTGATTCGTGTGTTTTGGTTCTGCGGGGTGTGAGGAGTTCTTAGCATTTCATTGTGGTGATAACCGTTGATCTTGTGGGACAGTTCTCTTGTTTGATGTTATTCTCTTTTGAGTACATTTAGAGTGGTTGCTTATTGGTGCACGGGTTGTGGTTTTAAGTTGTATTGATGTGTCATGTCACTAGAGTGGTTGTGTGAATGATATGAGGTCATCAGACCTAGAATGGGTGCTATCAGATCTAGTTGCGATATATTTGGGAGGATATCGATGTTGATCGGCTTAGAAATTTGGACATAATTCCTATTTAAAGAGAGGGAGTTCAATCACTTGTTGATCCGACGAATGGTTATGGGTTTTTGTGTGTTTCTTTCATCATTGGCAGTATATGTAGGTGTTAGAACGAGTCTCTGTTTGATGATAGGTTTATTACCAGAATAGGGTTGTTCTGAGCAGCCACTGTGATTATAGTTATCGCTACGAGTGTTTGAGTTATGTGGGATATCATGTGATTTCATCTTGAGTTATGGCTATGGTTGGACACAGCTTTTTCAGACTTATACAGTGTGTAGATACGAGATTTTGATCTTATAGAAAATTTCGGATGTGGAAATTTGGATTCTAAGGCTTGGGCTAGGTCGGATGAAGAAATTTTTGTTATGCTGTGTTATCAGACCTATATGGGATAGGCTGACGTAGGATCACCCCGGATATGTGCGTGATAAGGTTATTCGGCGATTTGATGGCTTTTGGAACAACTCTGAGCACGTTCGAGGACGAATGTATGTTTAAGTGAGGGAGGCTGTAATGACCTGGCCGGTCGTTTCGAGAGTTATAGCCCTGTTTTCCCAATTTCTGCTTCTTTATGTGTTATTCAGCTGTAGTTTATGGTATCGGGTTGATTGGTTCGGGTCCGGAGTAGTTTCGAAGTGGAATGAGACACTTAGACTCCTATTTAGAAGTTTAAGTTGGAAAAGTCAACCGGATGTTGACTTATGAGTAAACGATCTCGGGTTTTGATTTTAATGGTTCGGTTAGCTCTGTTAGGTGATTTTGGACTTAGGAGCGTGTCCGGAATGTAATTTGGAGGTCTGTGGCAGAATTAGGCTTGAATTGGCGAAATTAGAAATTTGGCAATTTTCGGTCGGCAGTGGAAAATTTGATCAGGGTCGGAATGGAATTCCGGAAGTTGGAGTGGGTTCGTAGTGTCATTTGTGACGTGTGTGAAATTAGAGGTTATTCGGACGAGGTTTGGTATATTTCGGCGTCGTTTGTGGAATTTGGAAGTTTAGAAGTTCTTAGGCTTGAATCCGAGGTTAATTTGGTGTTTTGATGTTGTTTTGAGTGATTTGAAGGTTCGACTAAGTTCGTATATTGATATGTGACTTGTTAGTATTATTGGTTGAGGTCCCGAGGGCCTCGGGTGTGTTTCGGGTGGTTAACGGATCAAGTTTGAAATTGGAGAAATTTTTGAAGTTGGTTGTTGCTGGTGTCATTGCACCTACGAAGGTTTGGCCACAGGTGTGAGGCCACAGGTGCGCCTTGGAAGTCGTAAGTGGGGGCATTGGTGGGCTAGGCAGGATGCGCAGGTGCGAGATAGAGGTCGCATCGGTGAGCCCGCAAGTGCGAGACCTGGGGCGTGGATGCGGAAAGGATGGAGTTGATCAGTTTCCGTAGAAGCGAAGTGCGAGTGCGCAGGTGCGAGATTTTTCCACAGATTCTGACCCTAGGATTCTAAGTGAGTTCCGCACCTGCGATGGATTTTCCGCAGGTGCGGTTTCGAAGAAGAGAGAATTGTTCCGCAGGTGTGAAAGGCCTGGGCAGAAAGAATAAAAAGTAGACTTGGTGAATTTTGGGTCATTCTTCACCATTTTTTTGTCGATTTTGGATCTTTTTGGAGGGTTTTGAAGAGGGAATCAAGGGAGGGTTTCCATTGAGGTAAGTCACTTGAGCCTAATACTCGTGATTATGGTAATTTTCAGTTGTTTAATCATGTAATTAGTAGAAATTAGGGATGAAAGTGAGGAGATTAGGGCTTGGAAATTGGAGGGTTTGATTTGGGGATTTGAGGGCCCAATGAAGTCAGATTTTGATAAATGTGGTATGGTTGGACTCGTGAGTGAATGGGCTTTCTATTTTTGTAAACTTTGTCGGATTCCGAGACGTGGGCCCGGGCCCGGGTTTGAGTCGATTTCGGGAATTTGGTCTAATTTGATAGTTTTTCATGTGGAATTCATTCCATTAACGTATATTGATGATAATATACTGATTTTTAATAGATTCGGAGCATTTGGAGGACGAGTCGAGAGGCAAGAGCATCGCGGGTTAGAGTTTTGACCAGTTCGAGGTAAGTAACTATTGTTAATCTAGTCCTGAGGGTATGAAACCCTGGATTTTGTATCATTTTACTATTTTGGGGTGACACACATGGCTAGGTGACGAGCGTGTGGGTGTGCACCATTGGAGATTGTGATTTGGTTCGTCTCGTATTAACCGTAGAGTTGCATATTCTATTTAAATTGTATAATATCTTTGTGTTTTAGAAAGAGTTTCTGTAAATTGGGATGAATGCCATGTTTGGGCCTTGTACCAGTACTGTTTGGACCCTCAGGGGCCTTTTTATTACTATCCTCTCACTATTTTTGATTGAAAATCTATACTCAGTCATGGTTATACCTGTTTACCGCACAACTCAGTTATTTACTCTGTTTTGATGCATATAAATGATATTTTGGGCTGAGTCCCCTGTTTTACTGAAAGCCCGAGTGGCTTGAGAGGTTTATAACTGAGTGAGGCCGAGGGCCTGATTTTGTGGGGATATTTATGGGATAGGGATGCACGCCGCATCATGTTTCATATAGGCCGAGGGCCTGAGTGATTTATGCCATGATTTGGCTTGATATAGCACTTGGGTTGACGGAGCCCCTCCGGAGTCTGTATATACCCCAGTGAGCGCAGGTACCTACTGAGTCAGAGTGCCGAGTGCCGAGTGCTGAGTGACTGGGAGGCATGATTGATGGTGAGGTATGCCCGAGAGGCTGTTACGAGTGATTGTGAGGTATTCCCGAGGGGCTATTTACGAGTGACTCTGAGGCTTTCCCGACGGGCTGTATATGAGTGATGTTTTGCCCGAGGGGCTGTTTATGATTTCATCATTTTCACTCTCTTTTGCATTGAGCCTCTGTTGAAACTATTGAAAAATACCTTTAAATAATTTCCACTGGAACTGGATTTTTAAACAAGATGATTTGACTCAAATACTGATTTGAAAGCATGTTGTACTTTACCGAGATTTTATGATGTGGACTTTATGTGTTTTACTGCTCGTCACTACTGCTCAGCCTTTATTTATGGCTATTACTTACTAAGTTGGTGTACTTATGTTATTCCTTGCACCTTGTGTGCAGATTCAGGTGTTCTCTAGACACGGTTGAGGATGTTGGTTATTTCTGACGCAGATTCTCGGAGTTAGCAAGGTAGACTCATGGCGATCGCACCTCCTCCTTTATCTTCCCTTAGTTGTACTTGATTAATCTCACGCTATGTTAGTCTTGATGTTTAGGGACAGTTGTAGTAGTTGCTCATGACTAGTGACACCTGATGTTGGGCCTTTATTTCCACTTTTTCTTTGATTTGAATTTCTTATTAAAGATTTATTTCTAAGTAGCTCGAAAGTTATTTTTTGAAAATTAAATATTGCGTTGTTTTGGTAGTGAGTCGGCTGGCCTAGTACCATGATAGGCGTCATCATGACTTGGTAGTTTGGGTCGTGACACACGTTTACGGTAAACCCACCTACTACAAGCTTAATACTCATCAACCTATCATTCACCCTCCTAACCTCGTCCACTAGCTCCCTGAGGTCCCTGTCAACTAAAAAACCTACCCTATTCTTACCCCCAGCGCTTCCTGAGTACCATAGTTTTAACCCATCTACATCTTGTGCCCTAGTACCCTTCCATCTAGTCTCCTGAACACACGATATGTTGATCTTCCTCTTCTGAAGAATCTTACTTAACTCTATAGACTTCCCCGTCAACGCCCCAATGTTCCAAGGCCCAACTCTCAGCCTAGAGGCTTTCTTACCGCTCCCCCCCCCCCCCCCCCTCTTCTCACCCCTGGACCCACCCGCAGCCCCACCCGAGGACATGAACTTACTCTCACATCATTCAGTACCGTCACTATAAGCAAAAGGTATTAGGTAAACACTACCACTAAGAACAAGTAGCGGGAAAAAAGGACTACAAGCTATGAACTCGAGAGCTAAAAACAACTCAAAGGCGCTAATACGAGAATAGTAACGCGAGCAGGAACTAGAACAATAAATCTACCACGTCTAAGAAACTACCCCTATGTAAACACAGAAGTAAAAGGGATAGATAAAACCTTAGGCTTAAAACACTAGTAGAAAAGATAGAAAAGTAATCAATCCAACTACGGGTTAAGGAAAACTAATAGATATGTACACAAACCAAATTGCCGGCAAGGCAACTGCAAATAGATGTGCGCAAATACAATTCAAGAAAGATAGAACTTAGATAACCGTCGGGGATGTCCGGACGCGCTGCCCAATCCGCTGAATGTTATTGCCTCCTGAACCTGCGTCGATTTGTGAATTGTTGGCGGAAAAACGTGGCCGGCAGAAATTTTCAGAAGCAGCGTTCTTTTGGAATTTCAGACGCACTGTTCCAATGTAATATACGCTTGTTACTAGTTCAAATTTTCAAAAAAGATTGAAACACTCTTCTTTGTTAGATCTGACCGGAAAGTTTTGGCGACTTGTCAATTTCACCGGAAAGATGATGAAATTGATCGATAGAAACAAGAAACTGGGGACCCGATTCTTGTGCTTTTTCTTCGTAATGAGAACAGAAAGGCGAAACACGGAGCAGTAAATAAGTGGATACGCACAGTAGAGTATGGAGATGAAAATTCTAAAGTGAATGATTCAATTTGATGAAATGTTCGCCGTCACCGGCGTGTTTGGCGATATTCGCAAGTGGAAGAAAAGTGAAGCAGAGTATTTAGAAGATGAAAAGAAAAGGCCTCAAGTTCAAATGACAAGCAGAATCTTTAGCAAAGATTAAAAAAAAAAGTAAACCTTCAACCACCGGATGCCGGTGTTTCTTTCGTTCTCCGACGAGGAGAAAGTTCGAGAGGAATATAGTATAGTATAGTGTGTGTGTATATATATAGAGTATAGTGTGTGTGTATATATATATATATATATATATATATATATATATATATATATATACATACATAGATAGGATATAGTGTCCATATAAAAGTAATTTAAAAACACACACACAGAGACACACACACACACATATATATATATATATATATATATATATATAGATATAAAGGTTGACAAAAACCGACCGACTTCGATCGGTAATCTCATTAAATTTATATTTATATTTCGGTTAGTTTTGTTCCAACCGATTTCGGTCGATATTGTTTGGACGAATTTTGCCTGTTTTCTAGTAGTGAATTGAAATCAAAGTTCTTGTGTTTTAGCTTATTATCATCTAGCTAAATTATATTTTCCAAAGACTTTCCTCAACTTAGCTTTTAATATTCTCATTCTATAACACTACACCTTAATATTATGCAAGATGAGGCCTAATTGACTAGTTTTATGCAGGCTACGAGTCTAGTTCAATCGTCCTCTTTTATTCAAGTTTGGGACCATGAATACTTGATCGAGCTCACACACAATGAAAATTTCATTTTATTTTACATAAGCAACGTGGAGGGAGCTTTGAGTACAAAATATACCTTATTATTGGGATCTTTAGGTGGTCGGATTCACTATTTACTTTTCTTTACCGGTACACACAGCGTATAATTGATTATACGTATCATAAACTTACTCAAGAAAAAGGAAAATAAAAAGACTTGAACAATATTCAAGAAATGCATGATCCCTACCTTACTCAATCTCCAATGATCATAGACTTAAACATCATAAAGTACATGCTAGCTAGCTTGTAGTACGACTTTTCATTTCTTGTTTGAGTTTTAATTAGTATTTAGTAGTTAGCTGCTGCGAACCCTGAACCCTGAACACATGATCAGTCAAACTGTAGGTATTGCATGAACCCTAGCTTATTCAGTTTCGACTTACACAACATGCATAATCTCAATCCTCAGAACTCATTCATTTATATAGCTAGAAATCATATTGATACATGACAATATATTTTTCCAAGATAAAAGCACACAATTCCCAACTTTTTTTTTGTGAGGGGAGGGGAGGGTAGGGGTCCGGCCTTTGGGGTGCCGCTCTTAATTCCCCGAACTTTACGTGAATGCGCGATGCTTTGTGCATTGGACGGCCTTTTTTTTTAAGGGGAGAGGAGGGGAGGGGAGGGGAGGGATGAGCTGCCATATCGATCCTATTTTCTTTTTTCCTATTTAAAGATGTAAAGAAGTATCAACATCTGAACAAGATTTATCAAGTTTATGCTGAGGACTCCTCACAACCAAGGTAGTTTCTGGCCAGAGGGAGAGAGAAACTTGGGAAGATGATGGCTTAGAAATATTATTGTGTGGAAAAAAGATCATGTTTTTTTCAGATTGGAAGTACAGCTTATTATTGTAATACGGCTGAAGATGATCAAAATGCAGTAGATGATCATCTGTTGTAGCAGATAACATCTTCAAGAGTTGTTTCTCCTGCCTCTTCTTTTTCACCTTTTGCAGTTGTTTAAACCTTTCTTGTAACAAAGAAATGGAGGAATGAACTGCAACTTGATCACAATTTCTGGTTTTTCCCATAGGAAAAATTAATCAGAAATTTTATGTGCCAAAACTATAACTAGGTGTGGAGGGTTTAATTTTAATTTGATGTGAACAAAAATTGGTTTTAAGCTGCATGGATATTTATAGAGAATTTGTGTAGGGATATTTTTGGTATTTGACATGATTTGGTTTAAGAAGAAAGGGAGTGAGAATCGGCAAAAAAAAGCACAAAGTCCAAAAGGAAAAATTGAAAAATGTTTGGTCAAGTTAAGTGGAGTAGTAGTTTTAGTTGGAACATATGTGAGTGATAGATAGAGGCCAAAGTGGAGCTAAAGAGGAAAAGTTTAGGAAGTAAAGTCCAAAAATAGGTTAAAATTAGTACATGGAATTGTGTGTTTGGAGGAATAATAGGTTATTGATGCTCTACCGAATTGTCCTTGGAGGCCTTCTTTTTTAACTTTGGAGAATATGGTGCGTTTCCTTTTCTTTTACATATTTATGTCCGGACAAATTTATTTGTACCTCGATTATTTCATCAGATATTGATATTTTTACGTCATTTAATTTACTCAAAAAATGAAGAGCGTCAAAGCAATTTGAACTCTAGTTTCAAAAGGCTCCGTCGGTAGAGCAGGAGAGTGCTCTGGTCTATCTACGTGTGATTTCACATTTGGTTTCTAAAATGTGAGGCGAGCTGCCGATTCTATTCTTAGAATGCCTCTGTCCATCGAGACTTAGAAGGATGAAAGAAATCATCTAACATATTTTGTCTATATAATTTAAACTTCAGTTTTTAGGGCAAGTTATAAATTTCGCAGATTGCCCACAAATAATTATATTTGTTAGCTAAATATACGAAAAATATACACTGTTTATGTATTATATATATATATATATATATAGTGTAACAATGCGCCCTCTTTTGGTGGGCTTTGGGTTCTCATCAACCTTTTTCTTTTATCTGTTTTCTTTGTTCGTTTCTTGTTATTTTTCTACTAAAAATAGCTTTAATTTGCACAATGTATCTTTGAATCTCTTTCTAGTTGTTGTAGAACATTGGAAGGTAGTGTTTGGAGGAGAACGAAAGGAAAGATAAAAAGTAGAAAAAGACGAGCAATAGAAGTGGGAATTATCATAGGAGGCCATGATTCTTCACTTTTACTAAAATACAATTTAAAAAAGTCTGCCTAACATTCTCTCCTTAGCTATATCTAGCACTGTTTTTTTTTTTTTTTTTTCTTTGGTATTA